>CAJQUN010001243.1:0-86444 GCA_907163345.1 Haberlea rhodopensis | reverse complement strand
AAAATTGTAGGGTTTGATTTCGAATTTTGGGGTTTTTTGGCAGGGTATTATTTCGTGCAATTGATCGATTATTGCAGTTTTAAGAGGATTATGATGCTTGATTGAGATCGAATTGAAAAACTTTTGTTCGAATTTTAGGATTTTTTAAGGGTTCGAATTTAAGGGCTTGTTGGATTCGAATTATGGGGTTGAGTTCGAAAATGGGGGTTTTTGTCAGGGATGTTGATTCTTGCTTGGATAGCTTAATTGACATTTTAGATGGATTATGGTATTTATTGGGTTCGAAATTGTGAGATTAAGGTTCGATTTTTGTAGGGCATTCTTGAACAAATTTCGAGTGGCTCATTTATTCCTTCCCGGCATGTACCCAGCCCCGGGTCCTTTAAGAGGATATTGTCGTGTTTGACAATGTTGTGAGGATATGGGTGTGCTTGAGCATAGGTTACATGTTCGTAATAATTGTGAATTATTTATTATCGTGTTAGCACATCATTCCTCTGGGGCATGGAACTCGAGCAAGGTTGGCTCGGACTTCGGAGATTAAGGTACGTGCGACGTACGAGCATTACTATATATATGTGAAAGCATAAGGTATTTTGATTGCATTGAATGTTTTGCGTATGGTTATACATATGTTGATATAGCCAAGGAATGACCCAAATCTTGATATCGCCGTTGTAGCGTGCGTGACATTAGAGTAGGATGACTCTTACATGATATAAGGGGTACTGGGTTTATATGACTATATTATGAGACATTTGAGATGTCTAGGTTTTGTAGAATCATGCATTCTTCGTAAGACATTTGAGATGTCTAAGTTCGTAGAATCGTGTATTCATTATAAGACATTTGAGATGTTAGGTTTGTAGACTCATGTATTCATATAAGACACTTGAGATGTCCTAAGTATAATGAAGGATTGGTAAATAAATGCTAAGGCATTTGAGCTATCTGTGATTGATAGCAAGGTTGTGAAATCAGTATTAGATATTGTGATATCTGTAATTGCATGTTTAATGAATTTGTAATCACTATATGTTGATATTCGAGGATTAGGCATGCGATGAGTTAATCAATGCGTTGATTTACTGATTTATGAGATTTGATGAGTTTGATGTTGTGAGAACAGGGACAGTACACGGAATCCGGATGAGGATGTTGCCATCCAGGGAGTATCATTTAAATTCATTAGTATTTATTGTGTTGTAAATTATGAATTTCATTATTATGATTATGGGATTTTGTGTATTGGTATGCTCAACCCCGTTGGGGGCTGTCTCTGTTGGGACAGGTGGACAGGTACATCGATGGCTATGAGCTGAGCTCGAGCTGTTGATTTGAGGTACTCCCCAGGATCGTGTACCAGGGCTTGATGGAGCACGGTATCGTATAGAGTACCTATATATACACCTGAGGATTTATACATATTCATGATGCTCGCATGTGAGCACGATTATACTTGTATATGGATTGTATATAAGGCATGAGCCTTTCTCTCTTTCATTAAGGTTGCATGCAATTAGGTTGAATTGCTAGAATGATATGAGAGTCATTGGTGTATTATGTGGGTGTTGGAACCCACTTTTGTTGACATATGTGTGGTGTCTTCCCTGGCTGGGAATTACTTGTATTACTGCTTTCTGTTGAGTATTATGCTTTCCCTGGCCGGGAATTTTGTTATGTGTTGTACTCTTTTTTTGGGATAGCTCTATTTATGGGGAAGACTCTGCCCAAATTTTTATAAAGTTTACAATGTGAAAAGTGGCACCAAGGGGTTGGTAAAGGGCAAACATATGAGTCTTTCATTGACAGGCAATGATTAAGTATCATCAGAGCTTCCCGATTGACATTTATAGAAAGCATGTACCACACATAGTGGTTAATACACTAATCAAGGTTTAAGGGCTTGGGTCCTTACATTAGTGGTATCAGAGCAGTGGTTGCTCATTGGGGCTGTTAAGGGCCTAGGAAGTTATTGATAGCACATATTTATGCATGATTGCATTATGTTGTATGACATAACAATTGTTTTATGGCTCTTATGATATGAAAAGTGGTATTGCTAACCATTGTGGTTGCAGGAATCGTGTGGAACACGATAGATGACATTTATAGGGATGTCTGGCACCCCGTGTATTATGTGCCAAGGAAGCTGTGGTTGTTTTAAGAAAATCCGGTAAAGGATATTTCCGAGGTAACATGTACTTTATATTGTCTGTTTGACACATGATGAATGCAAAGTGGTGCATTAAGTTATGGTATATGTTTATTGTGCATTGTTTTTGCATATGCATGTTATGAAATATAAGAGGTGTATTTCACTGAGTCAAAGTTATCTTAGTAAGGATTTAATGGCTTATGCTAAAGTCCATATGAAGCGATGAAGAGTCCCGCTTTATGGAGTAGCAATGCTAAAGTCCATATGAAGCGATGAAGAGTCCCGCTTATATGGAGTAGCAACGCTAAAGTCCATTGGAAGCGATGAAGAATCCCGCTTACATGGAGTAGCAACGCTAAAGTCCAGTGGAAGCGAGGAAGAATTCCGCTTTCCTGGAGTAGCAAGAAGCATTAAAATGTACTAATGATAAGGGCTCAGGATGAAATAAGGATTTAAGGAAAAAGAATGTCATGACATTGCATATCCATACATTCATATAATGCTTTTTATTATGTATTGAATGTTGATGCATAGCGTATATGGCTATTGTTGTTAACCCTGATGGTTGCAGTTTACAGGAAATAAGGAATACGAAAGGAATGATGATTATACATATGTACGGCATCCCAAGGGCAACATGTATTATTGGTTAGTCATTTAACACAAGGTAAATCAAGTTATGCATAAGATAGTGCATTATGATATGATACATGTTGATACGCATCGTTTTGCATATGTATATTGTGAAATATAAAGTGAGGATTTCAATGCTTAACTAAGGTCCATATGAAGCGAGGAAGGATTCCGCTTATATGGAGTAGTGAGAAGCATTGAAATGCACTGCTATTTCACGAGTCCAGGTTATCCTAGTGAGGATTTCAATGCTTGCACTAAGGTCCATATGAAGCGAGGAAGGATTCCGCTTATAGGAGTAGTGAGAAGCATTGAAATACACTACTGATAAGTGACTCAATTCCAGGTGTATTTATAGCGACGGTTCATTCCGCTATATCTATTGGCGATGGTTCATTCCGCCAGGTGTATTTATAGCGACGGTTCATTCCGCTATATCTATTGGCGATGGGTTCATTCCGCCAGGTATATTTGTAGCGATGGTTCATTCCGCTATATTGATTGGCGATGGTTCATTCCGCCAGGTGTATTGATAGCGATGCCTCTTTCCGCTACTATGTGGACGATGATTCATACTCAGGTGTATAGCGAGGTTTCATGCCACTTATTATATGACGAGGTGTCATGCCGTCGATTCTATAGCGAGGGATTTTGCCGCTATGTACTCAGCACAGGATTTTTGCCGCCTTCGAGCGATGGGTGCTGATTACGCACTATTATTGAGCGACGGAGACAGGTATGACGCTATATCACTAGCGATGAGGTATGAGATATTGCTATTTTATTAGCTTTATTGTAGCTGGCATGCATTGATATACATGTTTTATTATGCCTATTTTACTAGCATGATAGTGGATTGACATACGCTGATGTACATGTATCGTCACTAGTTGACAATGTTTTAGATGCCATGAGTTGGCATGTGTCGTCACGGGATGACGATGACGATGGTGTAGGAGATGTCTTATTAGACATGCATCATCGTTACGATGATCGATGCGTTGAGTATACGTATTCAGTGGTATGCCTTGGGTGCCAGTACCGAGCACAAGGTGGTGTGTGCGACACCGATGGACGTGACCCTTATACCGAGCGGGTTGCTCGAGGAATGGTTGGATGCGCTGTACATGTGATTGTACCGCAGCTTATGTTTGGGGGTAATCATTTTACGAGTGGTGATACCCTTGAGGTATGCTCGTTGGAATGGCTTTTGGCCATGTAATTTGACGACAGGAGTAATCATGGAGGAAATTACTCGCTTTCTGTCGATGTGACATGTGGTAGACATGATCACACCACCCTTGAGGGTGTAGGATGGGTCCTAAGGGAGTAGGATCAGGTTATGTTAAGTACATAGGGACATTGGAGTGTCCAGGGTGTATCGGCATTGAGGAATGTTGGATAAAGACCCACTACTCTATTGAGTTTTCCTCCCATAGTATGTTATACCATGTGGAAACGTCCGTCTTGTTAGTAGGTTTGAGGTAAACCTAAAGAGGCAGAGACTAGGCTGTCTGCCACGTGTGTGTAGTACCGTGATGGGCTTGCTAGAGCCGTTATACTGCTCGTTGGAACCAAGTTTGGCAATCGTAAGGTGATGCGATGTGGATCGTGGTGGACTCTAGTAGTCACCACATCATTTGAGGTTGTTCATGCCTCGCTGAAACGTGTATACGTTTATGTTTAATCTTGGAGACTTGTCTGGGACAGCTCAGGATGTTGGAGTACCAACAAGAGAGTCATCAGGTTGTTATTGACTCAATCTAAAGGAACCCGTGTATTGGGATACAATGGGTGTTATTGTATCCAGTTTTTCCGAACGATGGTTCGAGACTTGTGGATCTCGAGTTCGATGGCACTTCCCTTGCGAGGAAGGAGGTAGTATTATACCTATTTGGGAATCTTTGAAAGATTCGGTAAGTTGGTACAAGTGGTGTTGATTTTGGGAATCACACCGTGTATTGTTAATCGTCGATTTTCATCCTCCACTGAGTAAGGAATGACTCAGAATTGACGGTTGTGTTTGGGGGCTTAGGGATATGTGGTAGATACCCGAGCCGAGTGCATTGAGTATGCATGTGATATCAGTGCTTAGGCAGGTATACCGGTGAGTATACGGATGCCAGTTATTGATTTCCTCTCTGTTAAGCATAGAGTTATGCTATTTTTGGATGGTTAAATCTCTGATGTGAGATATGGAACACCTTGAGATTGGGAATCTCCATGGCACGATGATTATGAGTAATGATCGTGAAGTTAGTTGACTCCCTTGAGGAGGGATTTTCTTGTGAGGGTTAAGGTATTTCCCTTGTTGGTGTTTTCCTTCGAGTTATGCGACAGCCTTCCCAAGTTTGGATTGTTAAATCCGAGGATTTTCAAGGGATGGCAGGATTTCGGATTGGTTGAGTGTCGCTGACGACACAAGCGTTGAGAATGCAATGGGTTTATTGCATGCCCCTTAAGAATTTTAAACTCTGCGGAGTCTCGGTTGTTATTTATGATCAGGACATGATTCTTGGAACATCCGTAGGTGGACATCTTGTGAGATGTCTTTTGTTTTAATTTGTGGCCGTGAGTTGCCCAAATTAAGTTGCAATGAGGCGACTACTCCTTCGATGGAGGAAGTTTGAAAGTGGAAACCAGGTTTGATATATGTACACCGTGGTTGTACTAGTGTTTCCCTCGTAACGATGTATGTTAGACATCGTAAGTCATAGTAAAATATCATTGGATGATATCTACGATAGAATCAGGAGCGATTCGAATCCTTGCAGTTTCAGATGACTAACTGCTTTTGGATTATTAGCGTTGAGTTGTACTGACGCTCTTTGACGTTATGATGGATTTGGAAGTCTACTCCACTCCAGAGTTTGACACGAGGTCAACGTTCTTACGGTTGAGGTGTCATTCAGGACGTGTTCGTACTGTAGTATTAGATCGAAGGATGACTGTCCGATCTACAGTCGTATGTATTGGTTGTTTTGCAGTCATGAGGCTGACTTTTGGGATGACCCGCATCGAGGTACGTTTTACCTCTTGGGTGTTATGTTGGTTTTGGTATGTCGCTCTGTTTCAGAGTTAGATGAGAGGTAAGTATCCTCGCGTTTATTAATACGATTCTGATATGGTCAGGAATCGAGGTTATGGCTTCATGTTGTTGTGTAGCCTGGGTGTTACGTGATACACCAGTGCTAATTTCGAGGACGAAATTCTTTTAGTGGGGGATATTGTGATGACCAGGGATTATAGGTGTTAATCCCGTAGTGTTAATAATCCCCAAAGTGGTTTTACGTGGCGATTTGGAATTTAATCGAGGTGTTGGGCCTTCTGGGCTCGTTATTTGGGTAGTTGGGATCGTTGGATCCAGAGGTTGAGATTGTATTCACATTACGGTGTAAAACCTAAGAGTTGGGTTTTGATGTGTCTCGGAATCTCGGGTGCTTTGTGAGCACCGGTAGGGGGTTTTGGAGTTAGAGAGAGAGTTTTTGAAAACAGATGATTTTAAGGAATCATGATGTATTTGTGGGGCTATTAGTTTTTCGGGGTATTTTGCTATAAATACAAATTGAACCCGAGATTTTAACAAAAAATATCATTTCAAGCCCTCATTTTTCTCTCTCTCTCCCGCAGCCGCGATTCCCGTCGCCCCCTGCACCCCCGCCGTTTCAGGCGCTCCGCCAGCCGCCGTCCGGCCGCCGATCGGCGCGTGCGACCTACCCACGGCTTCGTCTCGACGAGGCGCTCCTTTCCCCTCTGCCAATTGGAAGTTTCGTCGCGTGTGGAAGTCGGATTTGGCTGGTAAGCGTCGATCCCCAATTTCTAGGGTTCTTCGATTTTCGTTTGATTTTGCTTCCGATTTCGTTTGGATAGCCTCCCTTACCCCTTTTGCATCCCTCTCATGTTATTCCCTACTAAATTCGGTGGTTTTGGTTCGAAATTATTTTCGAAAATTGTAGGGTTTGATTTCGAATTTTGGGGGTTTTTGGCAGGGGTATTATTTCGTGCAATTGATCGATTATTGCATGTTTTAAGAGTATTATGATGCTTGATTGAGATCGAATTGAGAAGTTTTGGTTCGAATTTGAAGGATTTTTAAGGGTTCGAATTTAAGGGCTTGTTTGGATTCGAAATTATGGGGGTTGAGTTCGAAAATGGGGAGTTTTTGTCAAGGGATGTTGATTCTTGCTTGGATAGCTTAATTGACATTTTAGATGGATTATGGTATTTTATTGGGTTCGAAATTGTGAGATTAAGGTTCGATTTTTGTAGGGCATTCTTGAACAAATTTCGATTGTCTCATTTATTCCTTCCCTGCATGTACCCTGCCCCGGGTCTTTTAAGAGGATAATTGTCGTGTATTGACAATGTTGTGAGGGATATGGGTGTGCTTGAGCATAGGTTACATGTTCGTAAATAATTGTGAATTATTTATCGTGTTAGCACATCATTCCTCGGGGCATGGAACTCGAGCAAGGTTTGGCTCGGACTTCGGAGATTTAAGGTACGTGCGACGTACGAGCATTACTATATATATGTGAAATGCATAAGGTATTTTTGATTGCATTGAATGTTTTGCGTATGGTTATACATATATGTTGATATAGCCAAGGAATGACCCAAATCTTGATATCGCCGCTTGTAGCGTGCGTGACATTAGAGTAGGATGACTCTTACATGATATAAGGGGTACTGGGTTTATATGACTATATTATGAGACATTTGAGATGTCTAGGTTTGTAGAATCATGCATTCTTCGTAAGACATTTGAGATGTCTAAGTTCGTAGAATCGTGTATTCATTATAAGACATTTGAGATGTCTAGGTTTGTAGACTCATGTATTCATTATAAGACACTTGAGATGTCTAAGTATAATGAAGGATTGGTAAAATAAATGCTAAGGCATTTGAGCTATCTGTGATTGATAGCAAGGTTGTGAAATCAGTATTAGATATTGTGATATCTGTAATTGCATGTTTAATGAATTTGTAATCACTATATGTTGATATTCGAGGATTAGGCATGCGATGAGTTAATCAATGCGTTGATTTACTGATTTATGAGATTTGATGAGTTTGATGTTGTGAGAACAGGGACAGTACACGGAATCCCGGATGAGGATGTTGCCATCCAGGGAGTATCATTTAAATTCATTAGTATTTACTTGTGTTGTAAATTATGAATTTCATTATTATGATTATGGGATTTTGTGTATTGGTATGCTCACCCCGTTGGGGGCTGTCTCTGTTGGGACAGGTGGACAGGTACATCGATGGCTATGGAGCTGAGCTCGAGCTGTTGATTTGAGGTACTCCCAGGATCGTGGTACCAGGGCTTGATGGAGCACGGTATCGTATAGAGTACCTATATATACACCTGAGGATTTATACATATTCATGATGCTCGCATGTGAGCACAATTATACTTGTATATGGATTGTATATAAAGGCATGAGCCTTTCTCTCTTTCATTTAAGGTTGCATGCAATTAGGTTGAATTGCTAGAATGATATGAGAGTCATTGGTGTATTATGTGGGTGCTGGAACCCACTTTTGTTGACATATGTGTGGTGTCTTCCCTGGCTGGGAATCTACTTGTATTACTGCTTTCTGTTGAGTATTATGCTTTCCCTGGCCGGGAATTTGGTTATGTGTTGTACTCTTTTTTTTGGGATAGCTCTATTTATGGGGAGACTCTGCCCAAATTTTTATAAAAGTTTATAATGTGAAAAGTGGCACCAAGGGGTTGGTAAAGGGCAAACATATGAGTCTTTCATTGACAGGCAATGATTAAGTATCATCAGAGCTTCCCGATTGACATTTTATAGAAAGCATGTACCACACATAGTGGTTAATACACTAATCAAGGTTTAAGGGCTTGGGGTCCTTACAGATGAAGAGTATTTGCCGTTTAAGGGAGGGATATTATGCCGCTGGTATGTCGAAGCAAAGTAGCGAAGAGGGATATTTGCCGCTTCATATCGAGGGATATCATGACGCTAGTTTATTGGCGATGATTTATGCCGCCGGCCATCTCTATAGCGATGGTTCATTCCGCTAGTTTATTGGCAATGGTTTATGCCGCCGGGTATCTCTATAGCGATGGTTCATTCCTCTAGTTTATTGGCGATGGTTTATGCCGCCTGGTATCTATATAGCGATGGTTCATTCCGCTACATCTATTGGCGATGGTTCATGCCGCCAGGTATTATATAGCGATGGTTCTTTCCGCTACATATATTGGCGGTGGCTAATGCCGCCAGGTATCATATAGCGATAGGTCATTCCGCTACATCTATGGCGATGGTTCATACCGCCGGGTATATATATATAGTGATGGTACATTCCGCTAATTTTATTGGCGATGGTTCATGCCGCCGGATATCTATAGCAATGTTTGATGCCGCCTAACTCTATGGCGAGGGATTATGCCGCTGATTCTATAGCGATGGGTTATACCGCTATGTATGTAGCACTGGATTACGCCGCCTACGAGCGATGGGTGCTGTTTGCGTACCATATTGGGCGATGGATACAGGTATGCCGCTATCTTGTTAGCGATGAGGTATGATATATTACTGTTTTATTAGCATTATTATGGATGTCGTGTATCGACATATACCTTCACGTGTTTGACGATGAGATTGTGAATGTTAGGTGTTGACATGTACCGTCACGAGTTGACGATGTTATTTTTGATGTCGTATGTTAACATATACCGTCACGGGAAGACGATGTCATAGTGGATGTTCTACGTAGACGTGTAGCATCGTTTTGATGAATAATACGTCTGGGTATATGTATTTAATCATATGGTTTGAGTGCCGATGATGGCACAAGGTGGTGTCTACGTCACCGGTTGACGAGACCATTACGCCGAGCAGGTTTGCTCGATGAATTATTGGATGCATTGTACCGGTGAGTGTACCGCATCGTGCATTAGAGGTAAATATTTTACGAGTAGTGGTACCTTTGGGTATACTCGCTGGGATGGCTAAGGCCAAGTGATTGGTGGTAAGAGTAGTTATTGAGGAAACTACTCGCTTTTGTCGTTGTGACGTGGGGTAGACATGGTCACACCCACCCTGAGGGTGTGGAATAAATCCTATGGAATTAGGATTGCTTTGTGGTTGAGTACACCGGAATGTCCGTTGTGCCTTATTGATTAGAGAAACGTTGGGTGATGACCCACTACTCTAATGATTTGTACGGTATGGTATACCGAGATGGAATGTATGATACGTTGGTAGGTTTCGTATAAACCTAAGGAGGCAGCGATTTGCTAGCCATGTATTGTTGCACTGCTTTAGCGTGCCTGTGATAGCCGTTATACTGCTTGTTGGAACCGAGTTTGGCGAATCGTATGATGATACGATGAGGGTTTATAGTGGACTATTGTGGTCACTATGTGGCATGAGGATTGAGTCGGAGAATACCTCACTGGAACGTTTATACGGCAATGCTTTGAGAGACTTGTACTGGGACAGCTCAGTTTTGTTGGGAGTACCAACTTGAGTGTCAACAAGTCGTTGTTAGTTCCGGTTAAGAATCCTTGCATATGGAATGCAAGGGGAGACGCAATTGGAATTATGAGATGTAGTTAGTGGGGTGACACTACTATATTGATTGTATCTCTCAAAGAGATTTGGATTGTACTGTCATGGAGACAACTAGTATCGGTTGTGGGTTGATTGTGAATCAGCCATGGTAAGCATTACTGGTGTTGGACTGAGTAATGGCTTTTTATTTCAGAGAGACGTGCGAGGAGACGTCTCCGGGGAAATGCTCGAAATTGTGTACCATCCTGGAAAGGCTAATTTGACAGCAGACGTCTTGAGCCGGAAAGTGAGGAGTTCTGCTGAGGACGTCATCCATTTGTCGGCCATGATGACCTCCTATTGTCATCTAGGCTATGATTTTGACGTAGATGCATCACCAGTGCATGTATCGACCTTGTTAGCTGAGCCAGATATCTATGAGAACATCAGGAGAGGTCAGAGGTCAGATGATGAGGTTCAGAGGTGGTTATCTTTAGTACATCTTGGTCAGCCATCGAAGTTCAGAGTGGCTGAGGATGGATCTTTGAGATTGAGTAGCCGTTGGGTAGTTCCGAGTACGCCGGAGTTGCGTAAAGGGATCTTGGAGCGAGCTCATAGTAGCAGACTTAGCATCCACCCAGGCGGAAAGAAGATGTATAAAGATCTGCGTGGTCAGTTTTGGTGGAAAAGGATGAAATCTGATGTCGTCACTTTTGTTCAGAGGTGTTTGATCTGCCAGCAAGTTAAGGCAGAGAGACAGAGACCTGGCGGCGAGTTGAAAAGCTTGGAGATACCGAAGTGGAAGTGGGAACACATTTCCATGGACTTCGTAACTCACTTGCCGAGGAGTGCTTCAGGCTTTGATGCTATTTGGGTGATTGTGGATCGATTGACTAAGGTAGCTCATTTCATCCCCTATAGCATGACTTTCACCTTTTTGAGGATGGCTCAACTGTATATTCGAGATGTGGTGAGATTGCATGGGATCCCCATTTCCATAGTGTCGGATGGAGATCCACGATTCACATCTCATTTTTGGGAGGGTCTTCAGTCAGCCTTGGGAACTGAAGTTAGATTGAGCACTGCATATCATCCTCAGACGGATGGCCAGACCGAGCGTACTATCCAGACGCTCGAGAACATGTTGATAGCTTGTGTTTTGGAGTTCGATGTTTCTTGGCAGGATTCAGTGGCCTTGGTAGAATTCTCCTATAATAACAGCTACCGGGCGAGCATTCAGATGGCTCCTTTTGAAGCTCTTTATGGCAGACGGTGTAGATCACCCTTGTGTTGGGATGATTTGGACCGTAAATCGGTCGGAGGACCGGAGTTGATTCGGGAGATGGAAGAGAAGATAATGATGATAAGGCAGAAAATGAAAGCAGCCCAGGACAGACAGGCAGCTTATGCGAATAAACGGCGGAGACCGTTGGAATTTCAGTTGGGGGATAAGGTCTTTTTGAAGATCTCGCCTTTCAGAGGCGTTGTGCGATTTGGGATGCGCGGGAAACTGTCTCCGAGGTATGTTGGGTCGTACGAGATTTTGCAGCGCATTGGCACCTTAGCTTACCGACTAGCTCTGCCACCTTCTTTATCTGGTATACATGATGTGTTTCATGTATCGATGCTGCGTAAGTATGAGCCGGATCCATCTCATGTGTTGCAGCCTTCTGAGGTTCAGTTAGAATCCGATGTGTTTTATGTGGAACGGCCTGTCAGAATTCTGGATCGAGCAGACCGTAGACTTCGGAATAAAGTGATACCTATGATCAAGGTTCAGTGGGATCGCAGGGGTGTCGAGGAGGCTACGTGGGAGACGGAGCGGCATATGGTGCAGCACTACCCGGAACTATTCTCTGGTATGTGATTATGTTTAGTTTCTTTTGGGGGTAAGTGCATGTGATTTCGAGGACGAAATCGTATAAGTAGGGGAGTATTGTGATATCCCTGAAATGATTAATTGCAATTTGGGCATTAATTGTGTTTATGTGATTAATTATGGTGGTAATTAATTATGTGTTGGATTTATTTATCTTATGGAAATGCATGGTCACATGGAAAGGGTGACCCGGGAGTGCATTTCAGGGTACATGTTGTACATGTTGGGAAAATTGTTATTAGCATGATTTATTTGCCATGGTTAGCAATTAATTGTAAAGCATGAGTTTAATTGTGATTATGGTGCATTTTTTTGGTAAAATGCCTTTTAAATATCATGTTGGGATGTTTAATAAATCATGTTAGTTGTGGGATACAATTGGACTTGTTTTAAAACCCCTACCCCCACCTTTACCAAAACACTTTACTAAATCCCCCAAAATCACTTCCCACAAACCCTACCCCCTCATTTTCGTTTTTGAGCTTAGGGGTGAAGAGAATCCTTCCAAAAACCTTGATTTGTGGAGTTTATTGGGAGATTCGAGGTCCCCAAGAGGTATGGATGCCTCCAAGTCATTTTGTTGTGCTTGGTTTAGTTTTGAAATGGTTTTGAATGATTTTGAAATGGGTTTGTTGTGGGTTGGTGTTGTTTTGGTTGAGGGTTGGATTTATGTTTGTTTTGAGGTGTATTTTGGAGGATTATGATGTTATTTTGTTGTGGGTTTGAGGGTATAAGTTTTAGTATGGTTTGGAATGGTTTTGTGTGCATTAATGGTGAAAAATCGCGAGTCTGTGCGAGGCGATCGACCGCCTAAAAAGAGGCGACCGATCGCCTATGGGCAGTAGCAAAATCGCAGGGCCGGCGAGCGATCGCCTGAAATGGGGCGACCGATCGCCGAGGGGCAGTAGCTAAATATGAGGTAGGCGATCGTTCGCCATGTTTGGCGCGATCGATCGCCGCGAAGCAAAAATTGAGGCGATCGATCGCCTCAGCGAAGCGATCGATCGCCAGCTATGGAATTTTGAAAAATGATTTCTTTTGACGAATTTTTGGTATTTGACTATTATTTGGCTTCTAATATGGGGTTGTGTAATTGTGTAGAACCATCCCAGGTAGCAACGCAACCAAGGAAGTGAAGCCATATCAATTCCACTTTTGGAAAGGTACGTAGAGGACGTACGGGCACCCAACGGTACATGTATCTAATATACTCTTTGTTTATGCATTGTGGATGAGAGTATATGTGGAATTATGCATTGTGGATGCAAATACATGTTGAACTATGCATGATGATTGTATATGCATATGGTTATTGGTGCACATCCCCTGAGTCTTGGTCATCCCTTGATGATTTTAATGCTTGCCGCTATTTGGTTCGTTTCCGCTAAATGTGAAGCGAGGGGTGGGAGCGCCGCATGTCACATTTGAGCGTGGTTATCATATAGGGCGAGGAAAGAATATTTGCCACTCAATGTGAAGCGAGGGGTGGGAGCGCCGCATGTCCATTGAAGCGAGGTTATTCTATGCCGCCTATATGTAAATAAGCGAGGGGCATTAAAATACATTGTGATGGACAGACTAGGGATTGGTGACTGGTATTTGGTATTGATGAGATGGTATTATGTCATGACATGTGTAGACCATTAAATAATCTATTGATTATACTCATGAGTTATGGTACAGGGACAACCAAACTGGAAGCGTTTGAAATGCATGGGAAAACAGGAAGTGTTTTATTGTGATTTATGCATTTACGCTTTATATTCATATTGTGTTGAATATGAATGTTATCATTACTCATGTTTGGGGGTTGTTCTTGTAGGTACTTTTGGCATGATATAAAGGGGCTAAAGCGGGTTGAGGCAGTGAGCTTGTGAAGAGCACTTTTGGTAGATGAAGGACGGGATTACTTTGTATAGTGTCTACTCTAGGAGTAGTGTAAAACTATAGTAAATACATTCATTTGATTGGAATGTAACTAATCCATTGATGGTCCTTATTTTTGGCATGTAATTCTTAAAGCTCATAGTCTCAACACGATCATTTTACTCTGATAAATTATGTTAGCTCTAATTATGCCTTTAATCCGCACTTAAGGAACTAGGGTCCTTACATTAGTGGTATCAGAGCAGTGGTTAGAGAACCCGAGATATGATTAATCAATTATTTATCCTACCACATACAAAGCTAGCATGCTTTCACAACAATAATTATCGTCACAAAATGATTAACATCTATTTTCAATATTTCATCACTATACACCGTAGATATGAGAGTGTTAACACAGAGGTTACACCCCTTCTTGCCTTATTACCGCAACAAAATATGAATGACACCTCTAGGTTCCACTCCAATTCCAATATCAACTTTTCTACATGTACATGATTTCAAAATCAATATGAATCAACAAAATAACTCGAATCAACATATATCAATATGTTCAACCAACTGAAACGGTTTACCTCGATACTTTGTCCTCCTGGATCGATCCAATATCCTCTTGGGCCTAAATCACATATACCCAATGAGCAATAACATAACTGTACATAGCACAACTTCTATTGCCATCTGCAATCAAAGCGTCATCAATACTCATTGCTAACACAATTGCGATACAACAACATTCATCGCTAATCACAATAGCGGTGCTAAAATATTCATTGCTAACACAATAACAATGCATCAATCTTCATCGCCCTACGGCGGTACATAATACTCATCGCCACTACTAGCATACATATAATATCCATAATCGCAATGAATATACATTCTTAAAACAACAAGATGTAATAACACTTACTGTACACAGTCGATCCACACTTGATCTTTTAAATTGTCCCTGCTCTCAACATAAATATTTCACAAAATATGATTTCATATCAATACACAAATTGATATACTCACCATCAACAGAATAGCGGAATGAGACGTCGCTACATATATAATCGGCGGCAAGAACCATCGCCATGGAATCAGCGGAATGCACCATCGCTAAACACATGTCTGGCGGCATGAGCCATCGCCATTGACACAGCGGAAAGAGGCATCGCTATACATGTACCCGGCGGCATAAACCATCGCCAATCAATATAGCGGAATGAGACATCGCTATCAATATACCTGGTGGCATGAACCATCGCCAACCAACATAGCGGAATGAGACATCGCTATCAATATACGTGGCGGCAACATAGCGGAATGAGACATCGCTATCAATATACGTGGCGGCATGAACCATCGCCAACCAACATAGCGGAATGAGACATCGCTATCAATATACGTGGCGGCATGAACCATCGCCAACCAACATAGCTGAATGAGACATCGCTATCAATATCGATAATGTGGTTGTTCCGGTCTTGTTATAGCAGCGGAATTTTAGGACCCCTCGCTTCGACATATAGCGGCATCATATGATATCCCTCGCTTCGACAATGACAGTGGCATGTTACCTCGCTTAGACATGACAGCGGCAAATATCATACTACCATCGCTTCATATGACAGCGACAAGTACCTCCCTCGCTCGAATATAACAACTACCGGAACTTCCACTAGCTCCATGTACCTGCATCCAGGTTAATACAACAGTTCACAATATAATGATCGATATCACGTTCCAGTTATAACCACAATATTCCACATTAATCACTAGAATTGTGACTGTTCCGGTCCCAATACAACAGCGGAATTTTAGGACCCCTCGCTTCGACATATAGCGGCATCATATGATATCCCTCGCTTCGACAATGACAGCGGCATGTTACCTCGCTTAGACATGACAGCGGCAAATATCATATTACCATCGCTTCATATGACAGCGGCAAGTACCTCCCTCGCTCGGAGATAAAGGCTACCGGAACATTCATCAATTCTACCACAATAATCAAACACAACAATTGGTTCCATTATCACAATATATCACTATCATTTCACATATATCATCACATGTAAGGATCCACTATCCACGATATACATAATCAAAGGTGTAACACGTTTTACCGTCCGAAGCCCGTACGTTTCACCTTTCCTGATTTTCCTACAAAATCTGATCCCTTAACACATAATAGATGAAGTGCTAGACATCACCATTAATGCCATCCCATCGCATTCTACACGATTCCTGCAGCAACACCACTTTTCATATCATAAAAGCACATAAACAACTAATTGTGTCATACAACATTAATGCCATCATGCATAATATGTGCTATCAATAACTTCCTAGGCCCTTAACAGCCCCAAAGAGCAACCACTGCTCTGATACCACTAATGTAAGACCCCAACACTTAAACTCGTCATTAGTTCATTTATGACGTCGTATGTGTATAAATTTTTCATTTTCCTTTCATTCTTAAAAAAGAATCATTACATGTTCCCATAATCCCAAGACATGACCAATGTTCAACATTATATGGTCATCTCGACCAACAAACAGACTCAAGGGTTTCACCCATTACCATCCCCATTACACCACTTTTATATTGTAGGTTTTAATAAAAATTTGGGCAGAGTCTCCCCACAAACTGAGCTATCCGGAAATAAAAATGCATCACATAATATAACTCCCGACCAGGGACACACGATACTAAACAGAATACGGAAACACAAGTAAATTCCCAGCCAGGGAAGACACCACACTCATAAGACAACAAAAATGGGTTTCAACACCCTTATACAGTCCATATACAAATACAAGTGCTCACAGAAGAGCAACGAATAACGGATACACATCCGGAAGCATAATTAGTATATATATACCAACCGCTCAACCTCGTATATCAGCTCAATCTCATACTATGCTTCTGGAAGCATCATCCAACAAGGTTCGAGCCTAGCACTCCAAAGCAGCATCGTACCTGTTGTACCTGTTTCAACAGAAACAGCCCCCACACTGGGTGAGCACACTCCCACTCAATATTCAATCACAAATCAACATACAAAATCATAATGCAATAATTTAAATTATTCAAAACTCATAAAGTATACTCCCTGTACAATTACGAATTTGTATGGCTTCCACACACTATTCCTGTTTCAAACTCACGCACTTCATAATGTCAAGTTTAGTATTGTCACTGAAAATGTAATACTCAACAACACTTATGAATTCAATACAATGACAATATATTATTTATGCTCAAACATAAATAGTTCAATATCAATGTAAACCTGGTTATCCCAATGTAAACCTGGTTATCCCACCATCTCATCTTCGATACTTTCTCATATCGTTCATGCCCACGGCATCACTACTCAACAAGTATAATCGGATCACGTACCACTACGTGTCCCCCATAACTCGTATGAAACTCAATTATTAAAGTCAAACACTTACATGAATCATCATATTCAAATTTGCATGTATACATGAATGTATAGATAATAGATATACCTGCTCGTACGTCACCATGTACCTTATAGTAGACAACATGAACAAGCTATCATCAACGTCCGAAGTCTCCTGTAGAGTCTATATCGAACATCAATTCAATATTAGCTCATAATCTGAGCAATGAACATCCATCAAATAGTTCTTACTTTTATTTCCATATCACAAATCAATAACTCAATATTATGAATCAAATCATAATCAATACTTTGGATGCACACATCCTCACATTAATCATGATATTTCATTGGTAATGCAAAACCCCATCATCTCCCACCATCCGCTACATCACACACATGATGCGGGATACACACACCCATACGTACAAGATCACGCCCAACTCACATAGCAGTTCACTAGACACGCAAGTTCAACAGGGGGAAAGAAAATGCAAGGTGTATGCATAATAATATCCAACTAGTATCTAACTAAAACAATCCAATTAAGCCAATTAACATGTTCCACAATTATTCAAACCCACACCGAGGTGATTCAAACCAAGATATGAAGGAAGGGATCCATGTAGATACAAGATTCTACCCTTTTAAATCTAATTCCCTTAATCCCTACATAAAGTCATTTATTGATTAAATTCAACTTTAACAATTTAAGGATGCATTGGATTCCAACATTCTTGATTTAGAACTCACTACTAAGAGTAGTAATTCAATAAAGTAACATAAATCAACAATACATGCCATGATACACATTCAAGCATATACATCACCATAAATTCTATCCCATGTCAACACATACTAGCATGTATCTAACCCACTTATTTACACACTACACATGCTTCCCATTGAACACATCCCATACCATAGCCCAACATCCACCAAATATCACAATGGCTACAAGCCATAAAGTTAGTCATTTTCACCCCACTAACAAAACTTAGACCCACACTTGAATCTCATTTAAGCCTATTAACAAACACATTCCAGGCATGATTTTAATCTTCATCTTTTAACCAATAATAATACTAAGTCAAGACTTATTCCACAATTTATTTTCAACAATTAACCATTCAATAAAGTGAGCCCCCATCAACTTCCAACAATCTAAACATTGCTCATGCTATCCCATTCCCAATCACAATACTTCAATACATGAAGGAATACATACATACACACCATTTTCACCCACAAACACATGCTGGACACATACACACACGCACACACACTGCTGCACACACTTGCACACACTCGAACACACACATTGGAAACCCTACCAATATGTTAGCAAAATCGAACCAAAGCTCCATAAAAAATCGAGGGATTTCAGGGGAAAAACGGTTGAAGGATGAGGAGAAATACCCACAAAAAAATCGGAAGAAAATCGTCCCAAAATCGGATGAAATCGCGATTTTGAACCGCTGCGCTTCCTTGCGAGATTCGAACGAAATACGTGACGAAACTTCACGTTCTTGGTATGGAAAGAAGCGCCTGGAAGAGACGAAGGCGATGGCGGTTCGGACGCGCCGGAAGAAGCTCGGACGGCGGCGGGCGCGCGCGTTTAGCGGCGAAGGGTCGAGCAGCAACGAAGGAAAGAAGGGTTCGGGTCTTTGTGCGTGTTTTTACACGTTAAAATGTGTGTCCGAAAATACCCAACATAACATATTTATATTTTTGTATCCTTGCCCGATTTTGTACATCGAAGTGTCACCGGTGCATTGATAAATTAAATTTACAACTACCAATCGGGATTTATACACACTCCAAAACCCAAAACTTAAATTCTTCATTTTAATTAATATATCTCCAAAATATTATCGGAGTATATTTTACAATCTCGAAATATTTTATGATCCGATTAACTTGCCAGTTGACCTCCACTTGGTCAATTCCACTTCTAATTAATTAATTCTAAAATTAATTATCACTAAAATCCAAATCATATTTAGTCCAACAAATGATTAATTCTAAAATTAATTATCACTAAAATCCAAATCATATTTAGTCCAACAAATGATTATAATAAATCTGGACATCACACTGAGTATAGACACAAATGAATTGTTTGTGCATGTGTCTGACTATCTGATTTATATGCTCTTGCCTGCTATGTTTACATGTTCGATAATGAGATTTTATGCATGTACTGGATTAGTAAGCAGGAATAATGAGATGTCATATCTCTGAAGATTTTAATATGCTGAGTTGCATATAATCTAGAGAATTTGAGAATTTTATCTGCTAGCACTGATAGTTGCTGATAAGATGATGTAGAATGAATGATGAAAACATCTATGACTTGAGATGTATAAATTATGTTGGACAGTTAGTGTTTGGACAGGTAGCTGTGATATAGACTTTAAGAGCTACTATTGAATCTGTAGACACTATAAACTAATAATTGCACTATAATTTAGTGAGAATGTGTCCATTATTGGAAATTGTATTTATCACTTTGGGACTTAATCCTTATGATTAGTGGATGCCACTAGAATTATTTAGAACACTTTTTTGTCGATTGACATTGGGAATTTAAGTCTGAAAGACCAAGGTTATACGTATGAGTTTACGTCAAAGCCTATGTACGCCAAGATGAGAATTTAGAACTTGAGAATATTGAATTAGCGCTTTTTTTTTCAATTGAAAGATCGAGTATAGTTGTTGTGGGAAACAAATAGAATTGGATTGGATATGAGGACTTGGATTGAGGACTGTCGTAATTTAGTTACCGTCTATGTGTCCGAACTATGGTACTGACGGATGATGATTTTTCCTGTTTCTGATACGGGAAAGGATGTTTACGAGAATGCCATATTGATTACATGGAAAAATGTTATTCGATAATCGTGGCCTTGAGAAATGGAAATATCTGCTTAATCTCGATAGCTATTCACTAGTGAAGAGATTAGATATTGACTAAGGAATAAGACACCAAGGTGGTGCGAAGTAATTAGAACTGGATTAAAGATTAATTAAGTGACTATCATTGGGATAATCCAAGTAATCCTGGAAAAGTTTCAGAAGTATCACTCAAATTTATCCAGCTCTAGTAGTTCTAGAGGTACTATGAGATTGTAGAAGTTCAAGGATGTAAATATCTACTGATCTATTTGAAAGAATAATATGAACGGATATCGATTGTGGCCAGTCAGAGCATGTCCATGAAGTGCTCGGGAATAGATGCAGCCATAACAACAATCCATAACAACAAATACCCTGAGCTAGGAGTAGATATCATGGTGGTTATTCTTTACGACCACTCAGTTTCAGCAGCAGTTAATTACCTGTAGACCAGAGAGTATACCTTGACAATGGGATTGAGATGTCTCCAGGATATATAACCATTTCGATTTTGACAATGATAGAGATGCTAGTGATCACAGATACATGTCGTGTATTGGTCACACGGCACGAGTTTGATTTGAGATAAAATCATTGGTTTCATATATTGCATCAAATGTGCATTGATAATGATGATTGGGAAAATACACCAGCAGTGATAATTATACTATCCACACTTGCAACAATGAACTGCAGATTACAGTTTGTTGATAGTGTTGTGGATTTGAATTAAATGATGTTGTCGAAATATGGTTTTGATTGTATCAAGGGCATGGATACTCTGATAAATTTTGAGGATATCGTAAGTTGATTTCAGGGTGTAATGAATTTTTAACCGTCTTCTTGATACAAATGAAATGTTTATCGCCACGAATAGCAAGCTAAGATACTGATAGTATCAGCTATGAAAATATTGTGGTTGCAATACTTGGAAAACGAGGGATATTTGATAATAAGCAGTTGATGCTTATCAAAAAGAGTCGAGGTTGACTGATATTATAGAGGTAAGAAAACCTACCAAGATTTTCCTGAGGAAATGAAAGAATTTTCACTAAAGAATGAAATTGATTTTAACTATTCGTTGATGACAATGAATAGATTTGATATCGAAAGCACTGTACGGAATGTCATCAGCAGAGTTGACAGATATATGAATAGTTGCTGAATATCCTCGATACTGGTACATATGTCTGAGTGTGTCACATTGAGGGAACATCAGTATTGTTCGTGAAGAAAGAAAAATGATATGATGTAGATGTGTATCGATTAAAGGTAGTTGAATCGGGCTATTGTCAAGAATAAATACCCACTACCTAAGATCGAAAAGTAACTGATCAAGTTGTAAGGAACTTTAATGTATAAGAAGAACGATTTTTACTCTGGTTACCATCAGTTTGAGTCAGAAGAGAAAATGTTCTCTAGGCAATTGGTCAAACCAGATATAGACATTTTGAATTTTTGGAAATGTCGTGTGGTCTGACAACTATACCAGTAGAGTTATGAATTTGATGAAGAAAATTTTCCGTAATTTTTGGGCGGAAGTGTAATCATATTCATCAGTGGTATACTAGTGTATACGAGATCCGGAAGGAACCACACAGAACACATGTGATTGATTTTGCGGACGCTTCGTGAAGCTCAAAGGGTGTACCAAGTTATTGAAATTTAAATCTTGGTTGAATCAAGTGTTGTTTTGGGATAGGTGGTATCATCTCACCAGATACCTGTTGATTCCAGTAAAGCAAAGATAGTACTAATTTGGCCAAGGCCAATCATTGTACTCAAGATACAAAGGTTTATGAATTTTGGCAGATACTACATACTTTTATGGAAGGATATTCTAGGATAGCCTGAATTATGAACCAATTGACCAAGAAGAAATTTGATATTCATTTGGTCAGATGAATGAGAAAGGAGTTTTCATAACTGAAACTGAAATGGACTACGGCCCAATGTTGATGTTGGTTAACTGGTTCAGGGAGATATGTAGTTGTGCAAGTACGTATGTCAAAGATTTGAAGATATGTTCTAATGTATCATGAAATGATGATTGCATATTCTTGAGATATAAGCGATGACTAGATTTATTAAAGAATTTGACTTTGATAGTCAATATAAATCAAGGAAAATGAAACTAGTAGCAGATGCACTGAACCTAAAAGTGCAAGGTGCAATGGTAGCATCGATGTTTGCTTTGCAGTTTGATAACCTCTGATTTTGACGATCGGAAGGACTCGAAGGACAGACCCATACAGATATTGAGTTAAGAAATTGGTTCTGTCTTATCAACCAAGTAAATTTAGTATGCCATTTAGTGGTGGTTGCGAATGAAAAATCAGTATATAACATCGAATTTTACTGATTTGAAAGACGTATTACAGCAGAAAGCACACTATAGAGAACATAGTGTTAGTCTGGGAATGATGAGATGTATCATTCTCGAGATCCTATTTATGATGAGATGGTATAAAGAAAGAAATTTTTGAATTTTGTGGCAAATTGTTTGACATGCCAGCAGGTCAAGATAAAAATACGAGACCTAATGGGATAGTACAGGATTTGTAAGTACCACAATGAATTTGGGAAATTTCTAGTTTTGAGTTTTATAGCTCAAATATTTACAAACAGAGATTGTGAAACAAGTTGAATCGAAATTGATTGACTATTCAATGCAAGATTTTGATTTCATGTGATAGTCTATATGTCTATGAGAAGACGACATGTTTAAGATATGGATAATGTGGTTTAGTTACAGTGAGTTTCTGTAATAGATGTATCTGATTGAGATTCGATGATAATATCAGAATTCGAAACTATTTTCAGAATGTAATGGATACTAAGTTAGCAATGAGTATTGCTTAGCATACCCATACAGAAGGATCAACTGAGAAAATATCCAGATCTTGGAAGTCATGTCTCGATTAATAGTGGTGATTTAGTGGGAATTGACAGAAATCATTATCACCAGTAGAATTTTCCTATAATTTAAGTTTCAGAAAACTTTTGGGATGGCATCAGTTCAGGTTTTGTAGAATCAGAATTACCGATCGCTGATATGATGGTAGAAAATTCATAAGGAATTTTGGCATAACTTAAGATTTTTGAGAAAAATGCCAGGAACGATAAAAATTTCTGCGAAAACATTGAAATTTGGCTTGAGGTGAGCAGATTTGCTACACCAAAATTGAGACATCTCATATGATTTAATTTATTGAGTTATACTCAGTTTTGCGATTTCGAGGACGAAATCTTTTTAAGAGGGGAAGAAATGTAAGGCCCCGATGCTAATTAATCCGGATTAACGATGATTAAGCAAAACCGGATAACTAAAAGTGCAAACGTGGATTAAGGTGTTCCGGGCTACGATGAGTCGACCAACTAGTGGAACATGTTTTACTGCATGAGCATGTGCATGATCACATGGCACTTGGAGAACACATGCCACTAATTAATTTAACTCATGTTTAGTACATGATTTTGGACCATTAATCTTGCAAGATAGTGATGTATTGACACATGGAGTCCACAATACATCAAATAAATAAAAAAATCATGCTTTGAAGCCTTCAAACTCACGCACACCATGCATTTCAGATTGTTATTTTTTATTATAAGGAAAACCCTCTCTCTCTTCTTTCACCTCATAAACTCTCCTCCTTCTCTCCTCCTTCTTTCCATCTTCAAGTTTCGAATTTTCCAGCCTATTTTAGCACAAATTTCTCTTGAAATTGTGAGTGCATGTCACATGCAAAGATGGATTTGAGTGCTACTCATCTTGAGGAAAAAGATGCACCAAGAATTTTCAAGTTTGGAGAAAGTATATGCAAGATTTTCGAGTAGCAGCAGATTTGGGGTAGGATTTTCGATCATGGCTCGTTTTTGTGGATGATCAAGCTTCAAATCTTGAAGATAAATGAAGGTATATCATCATCCTTGAGTTTTATCAACTTGCATGTAGGATTGAGGGTCGAACCATGGTGTTCATTTACGAAGAAGTTGCTGTCAATTATAGTCTGCTAAGACCAGTGCATGAACAGTCTGGTTTTTCTCGTTTTTAGCATAGTTACGTTTCGAATTGGAACCTAATGCTCCTATGACAAGTTGTAGTATTTTATGTTATCTTTAAATGGCCACCAAAATCAGCTAATATGGATTTAAGATAAAAAAAAAAAGGTATGGTCGTTCTACCAACATGTGTCAAATCTGGAAATTCACTGCATGCGAGTTTCATGCATTTTGTTCTTCGTATTTCTGGGAATAAATGGCTACGAATATGAAGTTTTAGGCTCTAATACGTATTGTAGTATTCGAGGTTAGCTTGCATTTGGAATTGGCCTCACTCAATTTGGAGCTTATATGAAAGAATTATGCTAATTTTACCACACATTGCTCAATCTGGAAAAGGATTTCATACGAGTTTCTAGGCTTGTACGTTTTTCAATTAATGTACATGAAGATGAATTGTTTAGCTTAAAGCTCATAAGGGATGTTTTGTTGTATGTTGGGTTATCTTGCATTAGAAACTGGCCATACATGATTTGGAGTTTCCGTGTGTAAGATATGCACTTTTCCCTAGAACCGCTCACTCTGTCAAAACAAAATATGAGTATTTTTAAATCTGGCTTACTTTGCTTTGCATGTGCCTCAAGAATAGTGAGCTAGCTTCTGGACTTGAAGATGACTCTAGTACTTTAAGGTTTCGTGATTTCCCACTGGCCTCAAGTCTTTTGGACATCATATGAATTTATTAAGATTTTTTATACGAAAATGGGTCAAGCTGAAAAATTAAGAAAATTTGCTAAGGGTCAATGTTTGGATTATAAATTTGATATTGGAAATAAGTGAACACTTTGATGATATAATTGAGGTGTAAATGACCAGGTTAACAGATCTCGAGACTTATTCGAGGAGTACTCGGTACATATAGCATTGGTCCGAGGTACGTAGAAAACGGGTTTTATCACAATGTCGGCAAAGACATGTGATGTTCCCGGGTATGATTTACTTGTCATTACTTGCTCCTTATGTGACTATGTGATAAGTTGATCTGCAATATGTGAATTACATGGTACATTGACTGCATGATATATGATGACATGATATTTGAGGTGCATCGCATGAGATTATGATATTGCATTATGCATTGACACGCATGGACATTGAGCATGTCATGTTGATCCTATCGATTCGTTTCTTGGTACCTATATCTTTTCTTTGGTATCTGTGATGCGTGTCTGGGGATGATGGGCACGTCGATGGCTCGGCGGAGAGAGTGAGCTGAGTGATGCCGTAGCGACAAGCGTGCCGACGTCGCCCAGACACGAGGATGATGGACCGCCGATGGCTCGATTGAGAGATAGATCGGAGCGCGGAGCGTGTCACATCCTGCTCGAGCACTGATGAGTGATTGATGATCTTCCTTTGGACTCCTGAGATATGGATATTCGAGATTTGATACCCTTCATATGCATTTGCATTCATGCACGGCATGCATCGCATGTTATTTGTCATACACTGTGATATTATTTGTTTCTCGTACTGGGTTCCGACCCCCTTCGCGGGGGGCTGTCATGTCTTTGTTGTATGGGCATGACAGGTGGTACAGGTGGATGTACCGTGGATGCTCGAGACGAAGCATCGATAAATACCAGAGCTCCTTGAGAGCGAGCTCAGGTATATGGTTTATGTTTTGAGTCCCAGTAGTTGTTTAGTATTTTTACTTATGTTTTAAACTACCGGGGTATGCCCTGAGTATCTGTATTTTTAAGTATTACTTTACTGAGAAATTTTATGTAATGCTTATGCGATGAATATCATGTTAGATGTAAAACTGGAAATACATATTTTCACTATTCGGAAATGTTTTAGAAACAAACTACGAAAAAATTTGAGGGTCACTTTTTGAAAGTTTTTAACTAAATCTTCCGCTGTTTACGTTAATATAACAATCGTGTGTTAATTAAACCTCTGATTAGGACCAGGCCCTCACAGAGATAAGCAAATATGTCAAAGTCGTCAACTATTACGTCTCAATCATCACTCAAGAGAAAATGAGTGACATGTTCATTCGTCTTACATACAATTCTCTCTGTTCTTCCCGACATCGCTATACACATACAATGTCCTCTCAACCATCTCAATACATAAACACACTCAGTGCACATATATCACATCCTACAATGCAATCCACAGAACCAGATGACATAATTATACATCTCGCAAGCAAACGTACTCGACTTAGTACTCGCGTGTCAATATAGAACACACAATCGTATGCCAACCCATGACATTCATTTCACAGACTACCATGGAGATCCATATATGTCTTTCTCATCATACATCATAACGGTTGTATCGGTACCCAACATCTGTCATACGATATTCAGTACATACTTCACTGGAAGCACAAAGTGCACATTGTAAGTCGTCACCACAATCTCATACGGTGTACATCATCTCCAACATGTACGAACTCATCTCTCATCACCATATCCACAAACTAACATAGGTTTAATCACAATAACCCTAACATACAATTGAGGCCTCAATCTTCTCACATACAAGAACGAAAACTGAAAAACAGCCTCACATACCATTTTCATATCATGTTTCATAATCATAAACTCATCTTCGCATAGTTGTCTTTGTGACTCAGAATCACAATCTGAAGATATCCCAGTCCACCATCATTCACCATTCACGGTCTCAATAACATTGACTTTGCACATGGAGCTAACACCAAGATCTGGTGATCAAGCTCCAACCACTCCTCAACTTGCTCCCCAGATTCAGTCCCTTCATATCATAACACATATAGTTCAAGAACTGGATTCCTGACAAGTCCCCAGATAAGCATATCTATTTCCCTCTGACCCCGCTTGGTCCACTGGAAATGGTAGTACAGAAACCGGAGTAATAACCACAGTTACACTCACAACATCCCCTCTGACGTTCTTGGGGATTCATAACAAGTCGTACCACCATACTGCAATACAAGGGTTAACAACAATATATTGCAACACATAAAGCATGTTAGCACAACATCATATACTACATTAAGGATATAACATGCTTTCAAGTGAATAGACAACTCTCTAGTTCACTTCATCTACCCTTGGTCACCCCAGTCAACTAACCACTGCTCAAATACCACTAATGTGGGGTCTCGTCACCTTAATCCTCAATTTTACATTTAATTACGTAAATTACATATATTTACATATCAAGATTAAGATAATGTTACTATTGATCAAGAGTTTTCACTATGTTTTGCGTTTACATAGGTCATATACATCACATCTTGTATATCATTTGCACATCACAACTCATTAACTCCCGATCAGTATAACTTCTAGCAGCAGAAGGTAGACTCACAATCCCGGCTTTCCCCCAGCTATGAGTCCCTACAGAACAACCACACATATACATGAGTATTGAAATGATGTTCACAATCTAACATCAATATAATGCAGCAAGACGATATAATCAACTTCTTGTAATTCATGTATATGCAATACTCCTCTCTGGTTGTTCATGTACATACCTCATGTACATACCTCAAAATACAATATACAACATAATACAATTGGCCAAATATGTCATCATATATTTCATTCAACATCCTGTTATAACGGGACTGATATGATATGCCTCTCAGCTTAATATATCAGTAGCTCAACCTTCATGTCCCATATTAGCAGCACATGTCATATTTCCGTCCTCACACATTATAACAGCAATAGCATATGCCCAACAAGAGCACACATCTCATAGCATCAACTAGATGCCTTAACAACATCAATATAACAGCCAAAACATATGCCCAACAATGGCATATCTCTCACATGGCATCAATGATAAAGCATATGCCCAACAATTGCATACCTCTCACATGACATCAATGATATCATCACCATATAGAATAATTCAGCATCGTGCCTCACATCACCAATCACATCTAATACTCACAAGAATCTCATATCTCAATAAACAAGATATCATCATCCATCTCATATCTAAATCAACAATACATCATCATCATATATCCTGATATCATGATCATAAATGGGTTATCAATACTAGTACGTCAACATGTACCTGTCGCGCGATACAAAATATATAAATTCAGGCAGCAATAGTAAACCGCCTATTTGTCTTGTCCACTGTGATGATGCTACATGAATACCAACAATGTATCATGTCAAAATAGACTTCACTATCAAATTCTACAAAATCCTAACATTTTGAAACATATAAACCCTAGCGATTGATCGCCATTTTTACCGATCGATCGGCAACATTTTCTGTCTGTCCGCGATCGATCGCCATTATCTCGCGATCGATCCCCAAAATGTTCTGGTCACTCGCGACTGATCACCAAAATGTAATGTTCACTCGCGATCGATCGCCAAAATGTTCTGTTCACTCGCGATCTATCGCCATGTTTCACCGATCGATCGTCAAGCCATTTCACCGCCTTATAATTTTACTCTGCTTCGGCGATAGATCGTCATAGGTGATAGATCGCGATATCGATCGCCATAGGGCTCGCGATCTATCACCGATGTCTGAAAATTTTCAAAACATGGCGATTTTCATGTCTATCTTCATGGTTTTTCTCCTACAACTTCAAAATCCAAATCAAAACTTGATAAATGGATACTCTAGCATCATATTAAAATGTTTCCATATCATTACAACTCAAGTTTTTACATTATAATTCATATCAATTCAAGAACTACTAATTGATATTCTTCAAGTCCAACTCATCTTAATCCAACATAAAACAAGTATACAAAGCACATAATCCTTACCACATAAAGCCAACTTATAAGTTACAACAAGTTTCCTTGATTCCAAGCTCAATTCCAAGACAAGAAAGTAAGAGAGAGCAAGGTGTTGGAAGAGAAAGTTGTAGAGATTTTTAGGTGAAATTGTGTTTCCCAACTATGTTTAGTGTATTACAACAAACATTTTCTTTTTATTATCGATTAATTAGTTCATTTCGTCATTCAAACTCAGTTCAATCCGAATCCGAGCCTAAACTCATATCATGACCAACATACGTCACGACACATATATAAGTTAACGTTTGGTATTATTGCATAATTACACAATACTCAAATGACACATGCATAAAACTTCATGGCTAGGCATTACCTTGTTCCATTCCTAATCAAATCCTGTTGCGATACAAAGTAACCTTGTTCTCATTCCTACTCTTCACCATTTTAAAAGAATGGAACAAATCAAGAAATTATATGTATCATTCCCTGCCGTGTGGGTAACCATAAACCCTCTGGATTCATCGTCCATCCAATCTCCGCCACAAAATCACCGAGCGTCACCGATACAAAGTAACCTTGTTCCCATTCCTGATCAACCGCGGGAACCTCGTCAGAAGGATTGACAGGAGGTGGCAGATGGAACCATGGGAACCTCCGTCAGTAGAACTCAACCGCAAGAACCCCCCACGATTACTGTTGTTGCGACGACGATAGAGGATAATGATGATGGAGAACCTGTGAGGGGAGCAAGGGTAGGGGCATGGAGGCAGAAGATGAATGGGATGATGGGATGGGAAGATTGGCCAAGGCGATTGAGAGATTTGGGGAGATGAGAAGGTTGTGGGTACAAAGCAGAGTCAGATGGTCGAGTTGGAGAAGCAATGGGGATACTCAAGTCGTCAAACAAAACAGGAGATTTGGAAATAAAAAGGGTAGAATTGGAAATAAAAATTGATTGCTCTGGCACAAACAATTGGTGCTCTGGCATTATCTGTAGCGAATTTAAATACAATATATAAATTGCTCCACATTTATCCAGTGTGAAATGTGAAGTCAGAATCCTCATAACAGAGAAAAAAATAACACATGAAAAACTTCAAGGTTGGATCAACATTTCTGCTGGATCCCAATGCTATTAATTGGTTCGTACGGCCCAAAAAAGCCAAGAGATGGAAGGTTTGATATTCTTCTATTTCAATTTGAACAAAATTAGCAAAAAGGTTGAATTTTAATAATGTAGTCATATTGTAATCCTGATTCCTAACCAAGAGTTTCCTTGATCTTTGTCTTTTGGGGATCTGTCAATGAAGTGGGAAAAAGAACTTCAAATTTAACATATAGATCGCCCTTCTTGTTGCTAAAATGTAATGGCATCCCATCGCCTTTAAACTTCCTTACTTCCTTAGGTGTCGTGATACCCTGACGGAGAAGAAAAAATATTCACGACACATTCTCTTTTTTCCTTGAAATAAAGGATATAGCTGCAACACGATATAGTGGGAACTAATGAAAACTACAGAAATGTAATGTTGACGATCACCTTGGAACTAACTTCCACCAAATGTTCATCAAGGTGTTTAATGGTCTTTTCAAAACCAACAAGTGCTTGCACCTGAACATAAGGGGACATCACTTATAGTTGGAACCAGAAAGGCAACTGTAAAGCAAGGTAGACTAGAAATTTATAGATTTACTTTAATAGAAAAGAGTAGTATAATTCAAGGAACACACATGCACAAACACACACACACACACACAGAGAGAAGTCTGCACGAGCTCAATGTATCACCAAACAAGTGATCAATGACTAGAAGCGATTAGCAAAAGCCTGTTGAGTAAAGGAAAATTCACAATGTCTACCGCCAAAACCTACTCAATGGAACTTCTTAAATGCTCAATTTGAGAAAAAGATGCACGTCAGAACCATAAGCTGAGTACATCACACAATTGCTTTCAGTAACTCAACCAACCAAAAAAAAAAAAAACAAGTTTTTCCAAAATGATTTGCTACGAAAATTATCTCTCTGTTGAAAAAATACCATGTATCTACAACAATAAAGTGTAAGTATGATGCAAAAGGAGAATATAAAATTGTAAAAACAGCAATACCAAAGTAATGGTGACTGTTGTGTGTAGATCATTCCCTTCCCTTCTGAAGCGATCATGGTGTGCTGTATGGATTCGAAACTGCCGAAACATGAATAACAATCAAGAATTTGAAATGTCCAATCAGCATGTTATAGACTTGGGTTTAAGGGGTTCTGGCGGGTTGAGCCAAGACAATGAGATACAATAACCTATGTAATAATAAGCTTCCTATATTTCAAGTTTATACTTTATACTAGGAAAATCCAGAAAGGTGGAAGGCTGGAGATTTTGCACGTGTAGTGGGGAGGTGATAAATAAAGGGGGAGTTAGCCATTAGGCAGGGAAAATCTTTCTGAGTGAATGTGGCTAGTATTTGTAGAGGGACAATTATATCCTGTTTTAGAGTATTATTTCTTGGTCAATGGGTTTCTCTATTGGAAAAGAGTGGTCTATCTAAGTAAAATTTCCTTTCTTACATTCTGCCTGTAATTGTCTGTTTGATTTAGTACTTGTAACAAACCACCATTAAATGTATTTACAACGGAAGAAAGACCATACCTTAAGATCTCCAGCTTCACCATCAACTATTGGTTCACCATCCTCATAAAACAACACTTCCTGCGAAGTAAACAGTGAGTTTTTTAATTGAAAACCCAACGGACTCAATACAGTTGAGAAGATGACGAGTGCAAACCATAGAACTTATATAAATATCCCAGGAAGTGCCATTTAAAAAGGTCAGATGTATCAGTATACATCAACGCAAAAGACTCGTGCGAAGGAACAAATACGCATAATATGAATTTCAATTCAGCTTCATATCCCAAGTACAGGCAACGCAAACTTGTGACTGCTCCAAGACATGTTTGCGAGATCAAATCATGGAGGAAATTACATAGGCAGGGTATTTAGTGCCGTATGGCCAACGGATCAAATTTTGGGAGATCAACCCCACGACGATTGGAGGAAACTCATTTCTACGGGCAAACTATGTTGGGTTACATCATATATAATAGTGTCATTCTCTGAAATTCTTGCAGGTTGCAAGAATGATAAGCTGATTGTTACAGTTTTTCCTTTAGAAAGTGCCATTCCAACAGGAAAAGGGAATTTGTTGGTCAGGGACATTTGTGGGACTATTTCTATTAAATAATAACTGAATCTAATCTGACTAATCATCGTACCCTATCTAACCATCCAAAGATCCACACTATTGGGCAGATAAAAAGTAGTAGTGAAGGTGACCGGTTCAAGCAAAAGAAGGAAAGGAATCCAAAACAACAGTATGTGGCTGATTGAAATATAAGGATGTAATAACTAATAAAAACTCAGCATCTGTGCAAAAACACAGTAATCATCGCCTGAATCAAGGCATGCACCAATGATATCAGAGGGAGGGGGGTGGGTGGGTTGGGGGGGGTGGCTTACTTGCCCATCCTGCATTCCTTTCTCAATATCCACTGTGATAAAATCGCCCTCTCTTTCGTACTTCACATTTGGGCATTGCTCGCAGACCTGGAATGCAATAGGCAATTCAGATAGATGTAATATAATAGAAGAAACCAGGGGCATGAAAGTCTGTCTGCCGCCATACAATATTCAAATTTTTTTTCGTACTGAAATAACATGCCTGCTCTGTCATCTGCTGAAACATCCCCGGACCAATTTGCTTGTGATAAACCTCATTTCTACAGTTGCAGCGTCTCTTCCCTGGGGCTGGTTTTAGCACATTTTTCACCCTCCAAACCTGATGGTTCATATTGGATATCCACTCATGAGCCAACTACAAGCTCTTATGATGGCTCAAACTAAATCTAACATTTCAACGAAATCATTTGAGCTTTGTATTGTAGCAAGTTATCGTGCTGAAGAGGTTGGACACAGCCAAATTCAATTGGAGGATATTGACAATGGTATTCCAGCAGAAAGTAAACTGAAACCTTTGTTTATAAATAGCAACGAATTTTTATTTAGCGGCAAAGCATGGAAAAACCATAACTCAACAGTTAAGTCACAAAGGCTGGATGCTATAAGTCAATGTAAGGACATTTTATTCAAACAGAGAGATTTTTTCTGTACACCTAAATATTTTGATTTTCATCACTTTCCAGAATCATTTTCAATTTTCATAATCAAGGAATTCAATCTACGGGATTGTCAATGAGTCCATATGTATAGAATACAGTACCTTCAAGGTGCCCCCCATATACAGATCTTCAAGTGTAGCATCCAAATCTACAATCACATCATCGCCTTTTACAATCTTCTCTTCCTCTTCCATGGGACCTCCACCAAAAAAACTAGAAACGGATTTCTTCGTCAGCAACACTACATAGACTTTATGTTCAGATTTTGAATTCACGATCAACAAAAAAAAAATCCAGTACCAGGAGAAAAAGTGACTTGTAGAATCACTTAATTAAATTATCAGCTAATCAGTAATCCATATCACAATAATTGTCATTATTTAACACCCGAATCATGCACGATAATTTAAAGTAGCTATGTAAGAATTGAACCGACATGGATGCCATCGTAGTTGCTGTCTCAGAAAACTACAGCAACAATAGGGTACAATTGTATGGTATCTCAAATATCAAGTAGAAGAAACCAACTAATCCAGTTTGTCCGCATCCAAGGATTATAAAGCAGAATTCATGCACGCAGGTTTTTGTACTGTAAAGCCTTTAAAAGCAATATATAAATACAGAAAACATCAAACACATATTACAGAATCAGTGTATCTCTTCGGTAAAATTCACAGACCTCCAATTCTCCAAATCATCACACGCACAAGTGAAAGGCACAAATCATTGCAGTTGTAAAAAAGGGTAAAATTATAAAACTCAGCATCATATGCAGGATGATCAGTTCAATAAGAAAAATGCTTCTTCTAGAATAAACAATGCGTGAAGCAGGTAATGTTTAGCTGAACTTACGAGCTAAAAATATCCTGGATATTCATTCCACCTCCTCCTCCTCTACCACCACTAGAAGCATGCTGTTTCAGACCTTCTTCGCCATATCTATCATATATACCTCTTCTTTCACCATCAGATAATACTTCATAAGCTACAAAAAGCCAAAAATTCCAATCCATCCAATCAAATCTCACAGACAGTTACATCAGCCGATCAAAGCCCATAATATTAATTTCCTAAGCTTATCCCACAAAGATTATTGACAGATAATATAGGAAACTGAATATTACCGTTACTGATTTCAGCGAATTTCTTGTTTGCCTCTTCGTTTCCTTGATTTTTATCTGGGTGATACTTCAACGCAAGCTTTCTATAAGCACGCTTTATTTGCTCATCCGACGCGCCTTTGGGTAGTTGGAGAATGTCATAATAACTCTTCCTGCGAACATCCAAATCAAACAAAAATACATCGAATCAATACATTTGCACCAAACTTTAATGGCAACAATAAAATCTCCCAGCACCACTACTTACGCAGCAATGGCAATCAGCTGGTAGGATAGAAAGCACAAAAGGAACAACAATTTTGATCTTCTATGTGCCATATTGTTCTGGCACAAAGATCAAAACTATCACTAAAAAAATAGGTCTTGAAAACGGATACAGAAGCCAATTGAATCAGCAGTCTACATAGAACTGCAATTACTACACAAAATTGTATCCGTAATATGTACGTAAAAATGCGGATCTGTGTATGGGTGTAAGATTTGACTATGTGCGTGTGGGAAGAACGGTTAACCGCGGAAGAAGATGCTAGTTTTTCATATTTGCACAGTAAGATCGATGTTACACATGCACGGGAACTGACCAATCAGAGCGACTTCCAACATGTTTAAACCAATCAAAGTCCGCCACGTTCGACAGACACCCCAATTTTCCTCTGAATGTTCTGTCTTCTTTTAGATTATTTTTCCCTGAAATAATATTATTAAACTAAATTAATCTTATCAAATTACAACACTCGCAAATCTTTATAATAAAAAAAGCAAATATTAAAAGTATAAAAAATGAAATAAAATAAACATAAGGTATGAAAAACATTCAATCAAATTAAATAAAATAAAACACTTTTTAAAATATATTTATTTTGTATAAATACATGAGCGATTCTATGTTCGGCTGCCCTCAAATTGTTTTTCTTATATATTATTATTATTATTAAACAAAATTATATATGTATATGTATATATTTTACAACCTTTAAACCAATGTTTTAAAAACCTACATTTTTTCCTCCATTAATAAAAAGGTAAACTCACTTAAAACTCTACCTCCAACATAACTTTAACATTATTCCTTATATCAAATATTCTTTATTCTAACTCCCTACTATACTTCTTTTATTTATTCCAACTCCCTACTGACCTCAAAAGACATAAAATCCCTTACTTTAATTGCATAAAACTCCTTAAAGCTTTATAGATTGTTACAAAAACACCCAAAATCCCATTTTTCCTAATAAACAACTCCTAATAAGGGTATGTAAATGAGGGGCCTTAATGAACATGAGATCCTTCAGTTTTTGTCATCTTGAGAGAAACCAAGAGCATAATTTTGCATAGGACTCAAGTTCATGATGAATTTAGCCCTAAAATTCCTTTATGAACAAATGAATATAAATAACAGGTCCATCATGCTTCTGTATTATAATAAAATTTTAACAAACTGAAATATACCATTTTGACCATAACGACATCAGGTGAGGTGAGTTGCAAAGCCACCAGTCGAAAACTTACTGCCTCCATACTGTTTTACGAATGGCTCCCCACCATCCAACCTCAGCCCTTAGGCGAGGTTGGAGACTACAATTTTTATTCTCAGAAAACTATGGAGAATGTTCGATGTCCTTAGCTTCCTGAATATCTTGGTAATTATAGAAGTCTGGAGGTGGATGTGAAATCTGGACTTCAAATCTTGTTTATAATCAGATGTCATTGCACGAGTATTCTCTCTTGTTTGGTATCTTGTGGTCCCTTCGACTTTCGGCCGAAGAGGCTGTCCTACCATTTTGTTTTCTTTTGATAATGGTAGTGGTCCTCATCTGTCACATGAATAAGGCCCTCGCTATCAACATGTCATCTATTAAAATTTTCGACATTAATCCACTTAATGTTCAATTTCCAATACAGCTCAACTAGATTACGTATACACTGTACAATGCACCAATTCCATATTCTCAATTCATCATGCAATACTCCATAATTAATTGCATTTCCAATCAACAGCTCGAAAAGATAAATCTAACAACCTTTATACAATCCATATATACATAAGATTGCTCACATGCGAGCAGTGAATAAATAGATGTGTATCTATTGTATATAAGTACTACCCAATACAAACATTGGTACCTCAGCCCTGGGAGCATTTCCAATCAACAGCTCGAACTCAACTCCAGAGCCAATGTTGTACCTGTTCCACTTGTCCCAACTGAAACAGCCCCATACGTGGTGAGCATACAAATAATACAATCTCCATAACATCAATATCACAATTTAGTATTTACAGAATATAAAGCTGTAAATTTAAAAGATACACCATGTATAGTATCATCATCATATGGGATCTCCCATGCTGCTCATGTTCTCACAACAGCCAAAACCATCAAATTACCAAAATCAGTTAATCATTACATTGATTAACTATGCCCATGCTCAAACCATTAATTCCATAATCAATTATAATTAAATCAATACACTATTGATTTACAGATATCACATATATCTCAACAATGATAGCACAGTTCTATTACATCGTATCTCACCGCTCGCTCGATAGCGGCGGCATTCTATCCTCTCGCACGCTCAACAACAGCGGCATCATAACCGATGTTCGCTCAACAGCGATAACATCATAACCATTGCTCGCTAAATAGCGGCATCACATAATTATTAACAATGCCAACTCATTGCAACAATGATATATTATTCATTCCACAATGACAATAATATATAAAACTATGCCCGTACGTTATACGTACCTTATAATCCATTCACTGCCTTGCCCCGAGATACAGTGAATTATTCGTTAAACACAGTCAATAACTCATAATTAATTACGTGCACATAATCACATACCCAAGCACGTATTCATCCTCCAAATACATCATCAATCATGATGATTAACCATTTAAAAGACTCGGGCAAATCATTCATCGATTCCATGATAATCTAAATTTTTTCCCTAAACCAGACCTCTCGATCGATCGGCCAAGATCTCTCAATCAATCGAGAGCTATAGAAAATTGGCAGTGAATTTGCCTCACGCGTGATTGATCGTGAAAGCTGCTCCATCGATCGCCCGACCTTCTCGATCAATCGCCCGACCTTATCGATCGATCGGTCATTTTGCTCGATCGATGGAGCGCACTGTTCAGCGTCTTCCACTTTTTGCTAACAACGCACGATCGATCTAGCCCACTTTTCCGATCGATTGGTGAGCTCTGTAACAACCAACATTGGTGTTTTTCGAGCTAGAACCTCCAGAAAAACAATCCCCACACCTAATACACTAAATCCTTAACAAAAACACCATAAATACTCTTTAAACACATCAACCCAAAAATCTTTAAAAACCAAAAACATAAACCCATCTCAATCCTTAACCAAATTCAATAAAACTACTATCAAAACTTAGATATTAGAGAGGGGAAGAAGATTACTCAATTATCTTCGAGAAATCTCGCTCCCAGATCGAGCCTCCATCGATTTTCCTCCAAGGGAGAAAAGAGAAGGGAAAGGGGAGGTGGGGGAGAGGTTAACGTGAAGGAAGAGAGAGGGAAAGGGGAGGTGGGGGAGAGGTTAACGTAATATACATCACGTGTACATAAAACACAACCTAAGGAAGTTCAACTCCTAATCAGTGGTCCATCTCGCAGCAGAAATCGACTCACAATCCCGTCCTCCCACATCTATGAATCCCTAGAAAAATAATCACACAACATGAGTATTGATAATCAACCATCTCAGTTCTATATCAATAAGAAAGACATAGTACGATAAAACATCATCGTAAAATCTCAACTGTAACTGTTCTGTATCATTCATCATCAAATGCAAATATGTCATGACATGTCTCATTCATCATCCTGTTATAATGACACACATATGATATTGTTTTTCCGCTCAATATGTCAGTGGAACCTCCTCACATCTTCATATTAGCAGCATGTATCATATATCCAGCTCACACGTTATAACAGTCCAGAGCATATACTCAACAAGAGCATACCTCTCGTGCCAACACATATACTCAACAAGAGCATACCTCGCATGCCAAAGCATATACTAAACAAGAGCATACCGTGCATGCCAAAGCATATACTCAACATGAGCATACCTCTCATGGCATCAACCTCATTAAAATGAATGTATACTCATATGATTCCAACAATCATATAATATAATCTCAACATATAGAAGCAACATCACAACAATCAGTATTCAATACTCGTATGTCACCACGTACATATCGTGCGATACAAAATATATAAATTCAGGCGTCAATGTTTAACCGCCTCGTTGTCCCGTCCCTGCGATGATGCTACATGAAAATCAGCAATATACAATGTCATTAACCATTTCATTAGACAACTACCAAGAAATACCACATTTTCATAATCTTGCTCTTGAGATTGATCGATCAATCCCAGCGATCGATCGCTCCAACTAATTAACGCTAGCGATCGATCGGTCACATGCAGCGATCGATCGCACTCCCCCAAAATTAAACTTGATCGTCTCGAGCAAGAAATAGAATCAAAAAGATATTTCAATATTGAAAATTTAAATAAACCAATTCGCAGTCAATCATGTAGCTCAGATATCTCACTTGAAGACTAACAAAAGTCAATCAAAAATGTTTAACAAGACGTGTTTTCTCTTAGATCAAGCAACATGTCTCCAAATCAGAACGTGCTTGTGTGATATTGTCACTTTCAAACTCCATGCAATTTTCATAGATCAAATCATGCTAGTCAATGAAAAGTAAGATTATCGTTGAGCATTCCATAGACCTATTTTCAAACAACTTCTCCACTAATGTAGTCACTCCCTAGAGTTCGATCAATAGGTCTTTTTAAGCTTGTAATGTTAGGCCTAGGTGTTGGCTTCAAAGAAAAGATAGGATAGAACAAAGAAGAGAGTATAATCATGCTATGTTCATAGCTTCTCTTCTTTTTCTTTTAGCCTTGGCCAATTTGGATCTTATTTAGTCATTTTTTCACAAGGTTTTATCTATCTTTTTCTTTTCTCATTCATCAATTTTTCAACAATAGCTCATCAAAATATAGCAATTTATGTGCATCTAATAAGGATCATTATACTCCCTTTAGGTCAGGATGAATTCTTTAAATTTAGGCTCATAAATGTGGGTATAATGAGTTATCAAAGAAATTTGTTGAATGGGGCTAATAGTATGTTAAACATACTCCATTCTTTTTCAATTAGGCTCAACATGGGACACTAAAGATTGATATATATCATGGTAAGCTTGAAAGGCTCAAACGGTCCAAAGATCGCCTAAATCATTTCCAAGTCAAGTTCATAACTATAAAATTTCGCCTCAAAGTGTCATCATCAAATAGTTTATAAGGTTGCTCAAAACAATTCATCAAGTTCACAAAGATTTTTACTACTACAAATTCAATTCACAAGATTATGACTCAAATGTGCTCAAAATATCCTTCATCTTTGACATGCTACTTAAAACAACATATTCACAAACAAGTCTTACAATCATCAAATCTCAAGTTGACATGCATAGTGAGACTAATATCATCATGGAATAGAGACATCTACTATGATTCATTCTTATCTTACTTAAATGAACTCATTTTCAAGAAAACTTTTTTTGTTGTTGCTCAAGAAACGATCAATATCCATTCAAGAAGCATGACACAATAATGCACTCCCCCAAACTTAATTCATGCATTGTCCTCAATGTACTAGGCATGGAAAATGAGACAAAGCATTTAGATGGTGTTTAAATGGAAATTTTAATCAAGGGATGAGATGATAATTAGATGGTGTTTATTTAATCTAGGGTTAGATTAAAAGACACACACATACCCCACTTGTACACACATACAAATCGGTTATCCCCTCCTTCCCCCTCCAACCCGTCGCACTGTAAGGCCTCTCTACCTTAACAGTGAAATCAAGACATAAATAGGGCAAACATGCATTAAAGACATCTTAGGGTTCCGGTTGTAGTTTTGAGCTAATAAGATTACAGGCCAAAATAAAACTTCAACAGTTAATTAATTACATTCCCAATAATGAATGTTAAGGTGATAGCATTATACTACTCCTAGAGTAGAGACTATCCAAAAATCCTGTATCCTATCTTCTTTCATGCCCTTTTTAGCTCACAGCCTCAACCCGACCCTCAGCCCTTTGGTCCAAAAGTGTACCTACAGGAACAATTCACCATGAGCATATACATCACCATTTAACACAAATCAACATAATGAAATAATTAAGCGCATGAGACGATTAATAGATATGCTCCTTGGTTTACCACATTAGCACATTTCATGGTTGTTCCTGTTTCATAAACTCATGCACAAATCATTAGTTCACAATATAATGCTCGATATCACGTTCCAGTTATAACCACAATATTCCACATTAATCACTAGAATTGTGACTGTTCCGGTCCCAATACAACATCGGAATTTTAGGACCCCTCGCTTCGACATATAGCGGCATCATATGATATCCCTCGCTTCGACAATGACAGCGGCATGTTACCTCGCTTAGACATGACAGTGGCAAATATCATACTACCATCGCTTCATATGACAGCGACAAATACCTCCCTCGCTCGGAGATAAAGGCTACCGGAACATTCATCAATTCTACCACAATAATCAAACACAACAGTTGATTCCATTATCACACTATATCACTATCATTTCACATATACCACCACATGTAAGAATTCACTATCCATGATATGCATAATCAAAGGTGTAACACGTTTTACCGTCCGATGCTCGTACGTCTCACTACGTACCTTGGTTTCAAAAGTGGAGAAGTTGTATAACTTTATCTCCTATATGTTGTTGGTACCTGAGATGGTTCTACACAACCATATAAATCAATATTAGAAGCTAAACAATAGCCAAATACCAAAAATTCATCAAAATTCAACATTTTCCAACTTTTACACAGTGGCGATCGATCGCTTCAAAACATGGCGATCGATAGCCTGGTTGTTCACTCGCGGCGATCGATCGCTTCATTTGAGGCGATCGATCGCCTGCTGTGTAAATGGCTACTGGCCATCGGCGATCGATCACGCCATTTGAGGCGATCGATCACCTACACTCGTTTTGCCCACTGTCTCTCGGCGATCGATCGCTGCTTTTGTAGCGATCGATCGCCACAACCAGTGGCCGCGATTTCCACCATTTTTGTACATTAAATTCTTCACCAACCTCAACCACACTTATACCAACAACTCAAAAACATAATAACACTCTAAACCTTCAACAAACATCATTAAACCACCAAAAATCTAACATCTTACCAAAAATCATACCAACCCAAACAAACCCAATTCAAAACCCTTCAAAACCATTCCAAAACTCAAACCAAACACTACAAGAACAACAAGGAATGATATATATACATCCTAGGTCTTAAATCTTACCAAGAATCACAAAATATAAAGCTTTTACAAGAACTTCTTGTCCACTTTGAAGCCAAAATCGAGATTGAAGGGGAAAATGAGGGTTTGGGAAATGATTTGGGGATTTAGAGTGTAAAGAGATAAAGTGAAGTAAAGGTGGTGGGGTAAAGGGTTAAAACCTTTTAATTAAACTTGTACTCCAACAATTAGCATGATGTATTTCATACCCCAACATGGTATTTTAAAAGCATTACACCACAATGCGCCAAAATCCCAATTAAATGCATGTTTCACCAAATAATTGATTACCAACACATGTAAGCCATTAAAACTCCCCATTACCCAACATGCTTAACATGCACCCTGAAATGCTATACCGGGTCAAGCCCACATGTGATTAAGTATTTCCACATGATAATTAATTCCAACACATAAATCAATTATCCACATAATCAATCATATGAACATAATCAACGCCTTAATTGCAATTAATCATTTCGGGGACATCACACGCCCCTCCACCCCCCCCCCCACCCCATCTCAGCAGCAAGGAACAATTCCCATTTTTTAAAGCTCGATTTTGTTAAGGTTGGCTTGAACAATCTTCCCTTACACTTTAGTCATGCTCCATCTTGTGTATGGTAGTAATTTATGCAATTTTCTTGTTGTTTTGAACTCGAAATGTTGTTGTTTGTTGGTTCAAAATATGCAACCTTATGTTTCGAAAATCTTGTGTTTGGGTTTGAGTTTTTTTCTCCTCCTGTGGTTGAAAAACCTGTTGCCATTTAGGCTCAAAAGCTTAGCTGTTTGGAGCTCGATTTACACTCTGTTTTGGCTCGATTTCATTGCTGTTTAGGACTCGATTTTTTTTCTTGCTGAAATTAGCTCAAAAACCTTGCTGCTAGTGTTGTGAAAATCTGCTCCTTTGTGGTTAAAAATCTTGTGGTGTGCTAGTTGGATATAGACTAGTATTTTGAGGAGATGTACTATTATTGTTGTTGTGTGTTGTATGCGTGTGTTAAAAAGTGAATTAGTAAGTGTATCAGTGTTGTGAATACATGTTTTGGTGTGTTCTAGCATGCATTGATGTATATAGGTACAAGCTATACATAAATGTTCATGATTATAGCATGTATTTAGGTTCATGGGTGATGTATAAACATGAATGCGTGTGACCTTGCATGTATTGATGTGTATATATACTACAACTTATGGTTAATGAGTTATCGCTTAAGTATGAAAGCTAATTCGATTGAAGAAACTGTTTGGGGTGATTGGTACAACACTTTATTGGATTATTGATTTGATATTGAGGAGTTGAATTCCCTTCAGAGTCTTCTCGGACTTCCGGACAAAGAGGAGGATAACTCGACTCAAAATTCTAGTGATAAGGTACGTAGTGACGTACGAGCAGGTATGCCATGTAGAAATGCTAAAATAATTGTAATGAAGTTTAATGTGCAATTATGCAAAATTCGAGTATGTGAATGTTGTTTATTACTTGTGGCACTGCGGTTATGTAAGTGTACATAATCCGGTTGTGTGAGTTGAGTCTTGATGCCGAGGGCATGATTGGATATGAGAAACCATTGAGAATGATCATAGTAAATGGGCATGAGTGCCTTTAAATTTTGTTGGTTATGATTTATGATTGTGAAATAAGTGATGTATCATTAAGGAAACAATTTATTTTGATATTGAGTATCATCGTTGAAATTATGTTATCGATCTTGACGATTGTGGATTTGTGACATATTGAGACAGGAACAGTATAAGAAAGCCTTCATTGGCCAGAATTTTCAGGGAGTACATATTATAGATTTTAATTATCTTATTCAGTTGTATTTAATATATTGATATGAGTATGACTGTTGAGTTGGAGCGTGCTCACCCTTGTGGGGGCTGTTTCTGTGAAACAGGTAAAACTGGTATGACATCGGTTCTGAAGTGAGTTCGAGCCATTGTAGTGGAATACTACCAGGAGCATGATATCAGTATTGGTAAAGGGTGATGTGATTGTATGCGAGTAGATTTATACTTGTTTATTCATTGCTCATTTGTGAGCATCCTAATGCCTGTATATGATCTGTATATATGTCTTAATGTTTTTCCTTTCATTCGGGTGTCATAGATGCAGTTTATTTGAGGAGATCATGATTTATGATTTGAGCAAATGAATTTATTTTGGGTGAAGGTTGGAGTTTAGTTATATGAGGATGTGTTGTTTGGGATTTTATTATTGTCATGGTGATGATATATGTCTCTTGAATTTTTTTTGGAGAGTCAAGTTTATTGGGAGACTCTGTCCTATTTTTTATAAAAGTCATAGGGTATATGTGAAGCATGTAGTGAGAATTTTTAAGGAATGAATTTTTATATACACAAATGATGTCATAATTGTATTATTGACGTATTGGGACGTTGGGGTCTTACATTAGTGGTATCAGAGCAGTGGTTAGCTTTTTGGGATGTTTAAGGGCCTATGGTGTGTCGAGAAAGTCAAATAACACATGATTTACTCATGATTGCAACTTTGTGTCTGTGTGTATGCTATGTGCATAATATGAGCAGTAATAGAAAATTGTGCTATTGTTAACCGTTTTGGTTACAGAATCTTTGATGAAATACGAGGAGCGTGGTGGGGAAATAACTGATGTGCAACTGGGTACATATCCTCATGGTGACACTTATTGAGAAGTGCATTGAGTTAGTAACTGTTTTATAATATATCATTGATAGATGGGTAACAATACGCCATGCTGAGAGTATTTAGTGTCTGTGGTAATTTTATATGGTTGCTAGTAATCGAATAAATGAATCTTATTGAGTTGTGCAAATGTCATATACGTCTGATTTTGTAGGAGAATCAGAAAAATGAGATATGGGATATGATATCAGATGACATGAAAGCTTTGGCAGCACTAGACTGTGGATATGTGACAAAGAATGTGTGATAATCGGTATGAATATATTGTGATTATGAGAATGCAGGTATATGTGAATTTATAACATGCACTGATATTGAATTGTTATTGTGATATTTGAGATTTATAATATTTGCCTCTATCATATTGAAGTGATGGAGATATTGAATGCCGCTGATATGTCGAGGTGATGAGTATTATTGGACCGTCATATTATTTACGATGAGTATTATTGGACCGTCATGTATTTGACGATGAGTATTATTGGACCATCATGTATTGACGATGAGTATTATTGGACCGTCATATTATTGACGATGAGTATTATTGGACCGTCATGTATTGACGCTGAGTATTATTGGACCGTCATGTATTGACGATGAGTATTATTTGATGGTCATGTTATTGATGATGAGTATTATTGAACCACTATTATACTAGCGATGAGTATATCAATTTGTGTATTGATATGAAATCATATTTTGTGGAATATTTATGTTGAGAACAGGGACAATTTAAAGGATCAAATGTGGATCCACTGTGTACAGTAAGTGTTATTACATCTTATTATTTTAAGAATGTAATTTTATTCATTGTGATTATGGATATTATATGTATGCCCATAATAGCGATGAGATTATGCATGCCAGTGTTGGCGATGAGTATTGATATATTGCTATTGTGTTAGCAATAAATATTGTTGTACCGCTATTGTGTTAGCGATGAATATTAATGATATGTTGATTGCAGATATGTTATACAAACCATATTATTGTTTCTTGGACACACGAGTTGTAGGCTCAAGAGAATATTGAATGTTCCAGAGGAACAAGGAGTTGAGGTAAACCATTGCGTTTGGTTTGGCATGTGAATATATGTTACTATATGTTGATATATTTTGATTACATTATATCAGTTGAATTATATTGATTTTTGAGAATCAAGTGTATAAAGGAAAGTGGAGAATGAGATTAAAAATGAAACATATTATTGAGATGTTCATTTTGATATTGTTGCAATAACGAAACAAGGTTAGGTGTAACCGTTGTGATAACACCATTATATCTATGGTAATCATTGAGGAAATAATGATTGGGTAGTAATAATTGTTTTGTGATGATAATTATTGCTATGAAAGCATGTTAATAATTGATTAACCACCTATTGTATTGAGTCAAATATAACCATGCTGATATGAGATAATGAGTCTGTCACGGGATGACATGAGTACGTCACGGGATGACGTGTGAATACTACGAATGTCATGTGTGGACATGTGAGCATTGTGAACATTCACGATTAAATGATTTATTATGTTTTGAGGATGAGTTAGTAACTGAAAGGAATATATATGAGAGCATATGCACGTAGTAATACTAATAGATATCCTAGTAATTACTTGGCGTCAAGTATTTGTTAGATGATGATACATGATTAGACTGGTGTCTAAGAATACCTGGATACTTACTAATAACTGTAATGTTATGAATATCAATAGTACGTAAATGACAGGGTGCATGGTTATGATACATGTATATGAGAAATACTAATGAGTTTATTTCTAGTGCTTGTTCCATATCAGATGGTAGCTGGGAGATGAAATTTGGAAAGGTTGATGCTTAAGAGCATGTGAGTACCGTGATGAGTATGATATTATGATGCTACTGTACATTGTAGATGATTTCACCTACAAAGGTATGAGATTAATCATTCAATGTTGATGTTGATACAGTGTTTTAAATTGTTTATATACAAGTGAATAGTAAGGAATGTGGGATAATACAAGATAACTTATCTAAGTAGATAAGAACAAATGACGGGTTATGAGATAAATTTGAAGAATGAAGAATATTATGATGTTAATGGGCGTATAATCATGACATAAAAATATTCGTGTTAGACCATTCATTGTGATTTGATATTGATGATATGTGATTGTTGGTGCGTATAATGTTGAGATACGTATGTGAGAATTACTAATGAGCTTTCTAGTAGTTACTTTGCGCCAGATAATAGACAGAAGATGATATATGAGAGGTTGGTGTTTAAGGGCTCAAGAGTACCGCTATTTCATACGGACAAGGGTGGTGTGCGATATGACGATGTTGGTATAAATTGCATTATTTTGCAACCACACAGGTATGAGGTTATTTATATGATAAAAGCTGGGTGTATCGTCATACATTCTGATATACACATGATATGCATGGATTACATGATTTAGCTATTATATGATGTGTACTATGATGAAAGTAAACTATGACGGATTAAGATTTTGTGCAAGGAAACTGTACCGATGAGAGTACACAGGTAGTGAAGTATGACAAAGAAACTTGATGATTTTTTTTACGAATTAATGTCAATTCTCTTGATAAGTTATTCATAAGAAGAAGCTTCTAAAATGTAAATAAAGTCGAACATGGCTAGTATGATGTTATTGCGATATTAAATGTCATATTATTGAATGAACGTAAACGATTACAGAGACTGGTTAACAGAATACATGTAACACGGTGGATTGAAAGGAATGACTTGAAGACAAAAAAATCTATATGCTACGGAAATTTTAAGTGAGGAGATAGGCAAGTGAATTTGAAAAAGGTGATTGATTTTCTAGTTCATGAGATCTATTTGTTGCTTAGATGTTACGGAGGAACATAATCAAACATTTTCAATACTTTATGAAGAGCTAGTAGCGAGAGAGAATGTATGAAATATTCAATCCATGGTAAATATGTAAATACGATGATTGATCATTCAGGAGTGTAGGTTGCTGAATAACTGAAATATGATGATGATTGATCTTGTATGATCTACATGACACTAGTATTAATATATGTTAGCTCATTGAATGCTAATGTTAGAATTTGGTAAAGTGATGTGACTTGCAGTCTTGAGATCGTTGGTGTGGTACTCATGCTTACGAGCAATGATGAATCGAATGATGGTGTCATCCTACAGAGTTGTTACAGCACTCTTGAGTTGTGTAACGGTACGTAAACTTTACTATTGGCTTTTTATGGTAAGCATGCGTTAATTTCAAGGACGAAATTTTATTAGTTGGGGAGAATTGTGATGTCCGGAATAAATAGTAATTATTCCATTGACTCAATTGTGGTATTTCAATAAGATTTTGAGATTTAAATTATTAGGAATCTTATTTGGACTGGAGGTGGAATAAATAATTCCGTATTTGAATTTACAGTGTTAATTAAATTCAAGGAAATTCTTTAAATTCATGAGAATATAATTTTGGACCGGAATTGGAATAAGTAATTCCGGGTTGAATTTATAGTGTAAACTAGAATCAATGGGATTCTTAATAATAATGTTATTATTATTTGAGTTTGAGATTTAAATGGAAATTTTAATAAAGGGATGAGATGATAATTAGATGGTGTTTATTTAATCTAGGGTTAGATTAAAACACACACACGCACCCCACTTTTACACACATACAAATCGGTTATCCCCTCCTTCCCCTCCAACCCGTCGCCCCCCCCCCCCCCCCCCCCCCCCCCCCCCCCCATCTCAGCAGCAAGGAATGATTCCCACTTTTTTAAAGCTCGATTTTGTTAAGGTTTGCTTGAACAATCTGCCCTTACACTTTAGTCATGCTCCATTTTGCGTATGGTAGTAATCTATGCGATTTTTCTTGCTGTTTTAAACTCGAAATGTTGCTGTTTGTTGGTTCAAAATATGCTACCTTATGTTTCAAAATTCTTGTGTTTGGGTTTGAGTTTTTTTCTCCTCCTGCGGTCGAAAAACCAGTTGCCATTTAGGCTCAAAAGCTTAGCTGTTTGGAGCTCGATTTCCCACTATTTTGGCTCGATTTCATTGCTATTTAGGACTCGATTTTTTTCCTGCTGAAATTAGCTCAAAAACCTTGCTACTAGTGTTGTGAAAATCTGTTCCTTTGTGGTTAAAATTCTTGTGGTGTGCTAGTTGGATATAGACTAGTATTTTGAGGAGATGTACTGTTATTGTTGTTGTGTGCTGTATGCGTGTGTTAAGAAGTGAACTAGTAAGTGTATCAGTGTTGTGAATACATGTTTTGGTGTGTTCTAACATGTATTGATGTGTATAGGTACAAGCTATACATAAATGTTCATGATCATATCATGTATTGAGGTTCATGTGTGATGTATAAACATGAATGTGTGTGACCTTGTATGTATTGATGTGTATATATACTACAGCTTATGGTTAACGAGTTATCGCTTAAGTATGAAAGCTAATTCGATTGATGAAACTGTTTGGGGTGATTGGTACAACACTTTATTGGATTATTGATTTGATATTGAGGAGTTGAATTCCCTTCAGAGTCTTCTCGGACTTCCGGACAAAGAGGAGGATAACTCGACTCAAAATTCAAGTGATAAGGTACGTAGTGACGTACGAGCAGGTATGCCATGTAGAAATGCTAAAATAATGCATTTATGTAATGAAGTTTAATGTGCAACTATGCAAAATTTGGGTATGTGAATGTTGTTTATTACTTGTGGCACTGCGGTTATGTAAGTGTATATAATCCGGTTGTGTGCGTTGAGTCTTGATGCCGACGGCATGATTGGATATGAGAAACCATTGAGAATGATCATAGTAAAAGGGCATGAGTGCCTTTAAATTTATGATTGTGAAAGAAGTGATGTATCATTAAGGAAACAATTTATTTTGATATCGAGTATCATCGTTTAAATTATGTTATCGATCTTGACGATTGTGGATTTGTGACATATTGAGACAGGAACAGTATAAGAAAGCCTTCATTGGCCAGAATTTTCAGGGAGTACATTTTATAGATTTTAATAATCTTATTCAGTTGCATTTAAATTTTGTACATTGATATGAGAATGTCTGTTGAGTTGGAGCGTGCTCGTGTGGGGGGTGTTTCTATGAAACAGGTAAAACAAGTATGACATCGGTTTTGAAGTGAGTTCGAGCCATTGGAGTGGAATACTACTTGGAGCATGATATCAGTATTGGTAAAGGGTGAGGTGATTGTATGCGAGTAGATTTATACTCGTTTATTCATTGCTCATTTGTGAGCATCCTAATGCCTGTATATGATGTAAGTAATCCTTTGAGCATACAACGCAGCGGAATAAAATTTTTTAGGATTACAAACCAGCAGATCTATACATAGGTTATCATATCGGATAAAGGAATACGAAGGTCTTACCCTTGTAGCGTGTTTGAAGCAGAATCCACGGAGCAGCACAAACGTCCAACGCCTTCTCCGAGTCAATAGCAAAACTCGATGAGCTTTGCCTCAACGGTATCCACACGATCAAATCGGGTGAAGGGATAGTTTAATAACAAGTTGCTAGACATGTTACTCCATCCTTATGAAGTTTAGATATGCGGTTCTCGTTTATGTGGCCCAAGCGACAGTGCCAGAGATAAGTCGGATTACAATCATTATTTTTAATCCTTTTAGTATTTATGTTATAGATAGGCATATCAAGATTTAATACATAAAGACCATTCACCATTTGTGCACTAGCATAAAACATATCATTTAAATAAATAGAACAACAATTGTCCTTTATTATAAATGAAAAACCATACTTGTCCAAACAAGAAATAGATATTATGTTTTTAGTAATAGAAGGCACAAAATAACAATCTTTCAAAATCAATGATAAACCAGAAGGTAAAGCTAAATGATAATCTCCTATAGCTAATGCAGCAACTCTTGCTCCATTTCCAACTCGGAGATCAACTTCACCTTTCGCCAACGTCCTACTCCTTTTGAGATCCTGCACATTTACACAAATGTGAGATCCACATCCAGTATCTAATACCCATGATGAAGAAGTAGATAAATTGACTTCTATAACAAAAATACCTGAAGCGGAAGTCACACTTCCTTTCTTTAGATCCTCCAGATATACTTTGCAGTTTCTTTTCCAATGGCCGGTCTCACCGCAATGGAAACAGTTCCCTTCCTTTGCTATCCCTCCCTTTGGCTTCAGTGCAGAAGACTTTGGCTTAGTTTTAGCAAAGACTTTCTTTGCTTTCTTGTTTCCTTTAGCTTTGGCCCTTCCTTTGCCCTTATTCACAATAAGGACATTTGTGGCCTTAGTCTTCTTAGTATTTGCTTCATATGTTCTCAACATACCAAGCAATTGTGGTAGAGTCTTTTCCATGTCAGTCATATTGTAATTTACTACAAATTGACTGAAGCTCTCAGGCAACGATTGCAAGATCACATCGGTGGCCAACTCTTGGTCCAATGGAAAACCCAGCTTGTCCAGATTCTCAATGTACCCAATCATCTTGAGCACATGAGTTCCAACTAGGCTTCCTTCTACCATCCTGCACTGAAATAACGCCTTAGAGACGTCATACCTCTCTTGTCTTGCTTGCTGTTGGTACAACTGCTTTAAGTGTTCGATCATATCGAACGCCTCCATTTCCTCATGTTGCTTCTGAAGCTCAGAGTTCATGGTGGCAAGCATGAGGCACCCAACATCAAGTGCGTCACTCTGATGCTTCTTGTAAGCATCTTTTTCAGCTCTTGTAGCTGTTAGGGGAGGTTCCTCAGCGGGCAAGGGTTCCTCTAGGACATATTGTTTCTTTTCTTGTTTGAGGACTATCCTCAAGTTCCTATGCCAGTCTAGGAAATTCGTCCCATTTAATTTGTCCTTCTCAAGGACCGATCGCAGTGATAAAGTGCTAGTAACGTTGTTAGTTGCCATGGATATCTACAATATGAATATGCAAAATAAGTTTATGATTTAAATCATTTAACATGGTCTTATATTAAATGATACTCCCACTATTTTGTTTGAAAAAATATCAACCCTCGAAACCTTTAGTGGGCCAAGATCCATATTTCGCCTAATCTTGAGTTAGCTTTGGCTAATCGCCCAAGACTCGGTTATTTAGGTAGACAACACTTTGTCAATTACATCACATATAATTCTTGGATAGTTGGACGAACAACACTTTGTTCAATTCATCAAATGAATTATAATCCAACCCATGCCTCTAGGTTCCCAATCCTATTGAGATAACCTAGTTAAGTCGTACCCAATTAAAGTATAACGGATATCACTTTTATCCTTTCGCGCCTTACTAAGATTGCCACGGTGCTTTGCTTTGGCAAACCCACACATGTACAATCGAAGTTATTGACGAGTACTTTTAATTTTGGAAGGCATCTAAAACTTAATATTTTAGGGATTTATTGATCTCATGATTAATTTGATAATTTAAAATATGTCCACTACATATAGTTGTATACATATCTACATATATGTGTAATACTATTATCAAACTAAAACATAAGATAAATCATGCATCATCATACACAATTAAACGTGACATGGTTATAGCCCCTACTAATGATTTTCTCAAGCCAATGAGAAAATCCTATGAGTCAACCTAAGGTAACTTCACAAGCACCTTCCTTTGGCTCCAATTTGTTAATGGCCTCCTCATCCCGGCACGATGCTCCATCTTCATTGATCACCATCAATAAAATAAACTACACTATTTACAAGATATAGAATTCCTCGATTCACATTCGAGGGGAACATAGGGGAGGGATTACATTTAGAATGAAATAGAGAAAGGCACGACACGCAGGTCGTATTATAAATTACAAACATCCACAAATCCTATCTAATAGGTCAAAGGGCTATAACCACGCACCATGCTCAAACAACATATAAAGCATGCATTAACATTTAATTAATTAAATTCTAAACATTTTAAATTTAATTCTAATTAAAACTGTAAAATAATTTTTGAAAAATTATCGTACGCTCGGGACATCACATGCCACGAACTTAATGCGACTTAGCTACGAACCACCATGGTTCGAACCAACCATACACCACGGCTGGACCAATTATGGGCCTAGGGTTCGAAACCCTAGCCCACGACATGGTCCGAGCCGATGGCATGGGTGCGGCGCCGCTAGGGTTCCAAACCCTAGCCGCCTTGCACCATGTTGGTTTTTCATCGAGCCAACTTGCTCGAAACACCGAAATCCACGAGCCACAAGCCACGATCCAACCATGGACGGTCCATGACGGTGACGACTTAACCATCTCGAGCCAAGGGTTCGAAAAACCCTAGCCCAAGCGGCGGCCGAGTGGCTTATGTGACTAGGGTTCAAAACCCTAGCCTTTTGGAAGCGGCGCGGCCCCATGCATGAGCCAAGGGTCCGAACCCTAGCTCACTAGCGGCGGCCCGAGGGTCAAGTCATGAAGTGGTCGAACCACCTTGAGCCAACACCTCGATTTTATGCTTTCGTGTATCGTATACAATTATTCGCCAATTATATCAAATACAATTTTACGATGAATTTCAAAAACTCGATATTAACATATCATATATGTTTATACAGTTTTAAAAGCATGCAATATTAATTCTAATATGATTAACACAATTTAATCACATAAATCCGATATGAGCCTTGAACCTGGCTCTGATACCACTGTAAGTAATCCTTTGAGCATACAACGCAGCGGAATAAAATTTTTAGGATTACAAACCAGCAGATCTATACATAGGTTATCATATCGGATAAAGGAATACGAAGGTCTTACCCTTGTAGCGTGTTTGAAGCAGAATCCACGGAGCAGCACAAACGTCCAACGCCTTCTCCGAGTCAATAGCAAAACTCGAAGTGCTTTGCCTCAACGGTATCCACACGATCAAATCGGGTGAAGGGATAGTTTAATAACAAGTTGCTAGACAAGTTATTAAACCGGAACCAAAAAACACACTTGATTCATAATCAAAATTGGCACAAGATCACCAAGAACCACTCGGCTATGAAGTGGCCGAGAGCTCTTGATGGTGCGGCCGTGTGTCTTGCTTGGTATTTGGTTTTGTGTATTGAAGTGTTAATTACATTAAAACCCCTTGCAATCATATTTTATATGATTAATTAAAGGCTTTCATAAAGCCTCATGGGCTTAAGCCCATGATTTAATTAATCATTATGATTATTAATTAAGACTCCTCTTAATTATTTAATTCATCCCATGAATTTAATTTCCCTTCTCGATTTAATCTTTTGTGCGACCCGATAGGATCTTGTAATGTTGGCAGTGACATAAAATCTCATTTTACGTCTCAAGCATTGAGCGGTATCTAGCAACACATCAATGCTACCCAAATTACAAGAATGTCAAAGACTCGACATAACCTTTAGAACTTGTGATAATATTAACCATGTAACTTAATCCCTTTGTCCTTTGTGTTTAGATTGAACACGAGTCATGGAATAGTCATACTCGTATATCCAATCTTTATTTCTTGATCCCCAAGTAGAACTAGAATAAACGAATAAGCTCGATATCTCATATCGACTCATTCGAGCATGGCCATGCATTTTAGTTCTCACTTGATCAAGGGCCAAACACATCTCCTGTTATATAGGAGGGACAAATCCTATCTCGATCAGTCAACATCCCTCTACATAATTCGTAGTGTATCCAATAGTCGCTTTTATAGATTACCCTGTTACGGGTAACGTTTGACGATATCAAGATACATAACTCCTCATGTTGGGATCTCTGATGATCACAAGTCGTAAGGATTACATACATTATTATCACTATGAGAATTGCATATGGCGATCATATAACTATCCATGTTGCAATCTCATGGTGGGTCTGTCCAGTACATCGTTCTCTAACATGTACCCATATGTTGATTTGATATCTCATATCAATGAACAATTCATCGATCAACATATACTAGTCTCTACGTATTATCATTATCCCAATTCATGATAATACTTGACTAGGGACATCTTTAAGAATAATACAATATTATTCTAAGGACATTAACATATATATTAATTCACAATGCACAGTTAAAAGAATAATATATAATAATGAATTGCCATTCATAAAACCATAAACATTGTAAGTCTTAAACAATCATCTAATGACTTGTCTTAGGGCATATCCCAACATATGATATGTATATATGTCCTAATGTTTCTCCTTTCATTCGGGTGTCATAGATGCAGTTTATTTGAGGAGATCATGATTTATGATTTGAGCAGATGAATTTATTTTGGATGAAGGTTGGAGTTTAATTATATGAGGATGTGTTGTTTGGGATTTTATTATTGTCATGGCGATGATATATGTCTCTTGATTTTTTTTTGGAGAGTCAAGTTTATTGGGAGACTCTACTCAAATGTTTATAAAAGTCTAGGGTCTATGTGAAGCATGTAGTGAGAATTTTTAAGGAATGAATTTTTATATACACAAATGACGTCATAATTGCATTATTGACGTATTGGGACGTTGGGGTCTTACAATAGTGCCCCGTGGTCATCTCTCAGTTTGAAGGTATCGAAGGGTAGAACATCGACAACTTTGAACGGTTCAGCCCATGGTGCGTCAGACTTCCATGGACATAGTCTCATCTTTTTCCTATTCATTTGAACTAAATCACATTCACAGAATTTGCTTCCTCTTTGATGGGCCTTCGTTGTGAACTCCACCTTCTTATCGCTCTTAACCTGCATCGCATCAACAGACATTGTATCAATTATATTAATACTAAAACATTGTTGCTCAGTGCAAGTAGTGTTCAAAGCTTTAACATGTCAAAAGTCACTTGATCCCCCTACTCGGAGGAACAACTTCCCTTCTTGGACATCAATCAATGCCCTTCAAGTTGCTAGGAACGGTCATCCTAGAATTAGAGGCATGTCTGCATCTTCAGTTATGTCCAACATGATAAATCCACCGGAATGGTGAATTTATCAACCTTGACCGGTACATCCTCCACTATCCCATGAGGGTACTTGATGGACTTGTCCGCCATCTGCAGTGAAACATTGATTGCTTTAACTTCTCCTAAGCCCAGCTTCCTGTACACAGACAAAGGCATTAAATTGACACTTGACCCCAAATCACATAAAGATTTATTAAAAGATTTAGAATTGAGCAAGGTATAATGAAACTCCCTGGATCCTTTAACTTTGGAGGTGAATCATTATGACAGCAGAACACTTCTCAGTTAAGTTTATCATCTCATGCTCTCCTAGTTTCTATTTTTTGACAGAATCTCCTTTAAAAACTTAGCATAATTCGGCATGTGCCGAATAGCATCAATGAAAGGCATCTCAATATGGAGATTCTTTATCAATTCTAAAAACTTAGCAAACTTAGCATCTATTTTTGCTCTCTTATATGCACCGGGGAATGGGGGTGGGATATCTACCTTAGCAGGTGTGATGGGTGTAGGGGTCTTAGTAGACTTACCTTTGTCGCGTGTTTGTTCTTTTTCTTGTTTGATGTCTGCCTCGCCTTTTAACTCAACTTGTACATCCTTCTTTGCAGCGACCTCATTTCCACTCCTCAACATGATGGCATGGACTTGCTCCCTAGGATTTGTCTCAGTGTCACTAGGAGGTGCTCCTTGTGCTCGTCCGGCTATGATCTTTGCTAGCTATCCCACTTGGACTTCCAAGTTCTTTATCGACTCCACGTGATTGGTCATCCTTGTTTCAGCTGACGAGATGAACTTGGTTAAGATCTCCTCCATGCTTGGCTTTGGTGCATACCTAGTGGTGGTTGGGGATAGTTCCTCGGCCCAGTATTATATGTATTTGGGTAGGGGTAGGTCTGTGGTGGTCGGTTCCCTAAAAAATTAACAGCTTCATTAGTTGTAATGAAAGGGTTACCTACTTGGCATTCAGTGCTCGGATGTCCTCATTGGCAAAGCTCGCATGTAACAGTTTGAACTTGCATTGCATGCATGCTCAAAGTCTCGATCTTCTTGTTCAGCACTTCAAACTGGGCAGCTAGGGCAGTGACTTCACTCACTTGATGCACTGTGCTTGCTTCTTTGGCACGTTCCTGTCGGACTGCCAATGACATCTATTAGCAGCCATCTCCTCCAATAGCGTATAAGCTTCCTCGGGTGTCTTCCTCATCACCGTTCCTCCTGACACTGCACAATCATAGAACGATTATCAGAAATAAAACTGTTATAAAATGTTTGTACATGCAGGCAGATAGGGAGGCCATGATGTGGGCATCTCCATAGTAGATCTTTGAAGCGCTCCCAAGACTCATACAGTGTCTCTGGATCGTATTGGGCAAATGTAAGGACCCTAGTTCCTTAAGTGCGGATTAAAGGCATAATTAGAGCTAACATACATTATCAGAGTATAAAAGTTCGTGTTGAGACTTTGAGCCTTAAGAATTACATGCCAAGTTAAGGACTTTCAAATGGATTAATTACATTCTCTAACAAATGAATGTTATTCACTATAGCTTTACACTACTCCTAGAGTAGACACTATACAAAATAATCCTGTCCTGCCTTATCAAAAGCGTTCTTCACAAGCTCACCACCTCAACCCGCCTTAGCCCCTTTTATCATGCCAAAATGTACCTACAAGGACAACCCCCAAAACATGAGCATACAATAATCCATATTCAACACAATATGAATATAAGGCGTAAATGCATAAATCGAAATAAAATACTTCCTATTTTTCCCATGCATTTTAAACGCTCCCTTTTTGGTTGTCCCTGTACCATAACTCATGAGTATAATCAATAGATTATTTAATGGTTCTACACATGTCATGACATAACACCATTCCATTATCACCAATCACCAATCCCTAGTCTGTTATAATAGTGTATTTTAATGCACCTCGCTTGTCATGACAGCGGCACTAATACCTCTCGCTTCGACATATTAGCGGCATTGAATAGCCTCACGCAAATGCGACATGCGGCAATACCCTCGCTTCAACATTTGGCGGCAAATATTCTTTCCTCGCTACAATATGACAACGACAAGTATTCTATCATCGCTTCAAGTGACAGCGGCAAAGCATTAAAATCATCACTCTATATAACCATGACTAATGGGATGTGCACCAAACAATCATCATATACATATGCAATCATAATGCATAATTCAACATGTATTTGCATCCATGATGCACAATTCCATATATACTCGCATCCACAATGCATAATCAATGAGTATAATAGATACATGTACCGTTGGGTGCCCGTACGTCTCTCTACGTACCTTTCCAAAAGTAGGATTTGGTATGACTTCACTTCCTTGGTTGTGTCGCCACCTGGGATGGTTCTACATATTCACACAAACAATATTAGAATCCAATACAAAAAATCCTACAAAAATAACCAAAAACACACATTTTGGTGTCTCGCGATCGATCGCCGCAAGGCCCCGATCGATCGCGAGATCACACTGCCCGAGTGTGAATTTTTCTGCACTCGGCGGCGATCGATCGCCAGCCTCGCCGATCGATCGCCCAAATATGGCGATCGATCGCCAAACGCTACTGAAGTGTACTGTATGCGCACGATCGATCGCCAAAAACGGGCGATCGATCGCCGCTTCCTGCACTTCGAAAAACACCATTTTTGCACCATATTTTCTTCCCCATCTTCACCAACGCATATACCAACAAACCCATAACATAAAAACACCATAAACCTTCAACATACACCTTTAAACAACCAAAAATCTAACACCCAACCAAAACCAATACCAACCCAACACAAACCCATTTTAAAATCAAAACCAAACACCATTAAAACATCAAGGGGGGTTCCATAACTCTTATGGACTCCAAATCTCACAAAAAATGTCACAAACCAAGCTTTTGTGAAGATTTCTCCTCCTCCTTTATGTCAATTTCGAAAATGGGTTGAGGGTAGGGTTTGGGAGAGTGATTTGGGGATTGTGGAAAAAGTGAAAGGTAAAGTGGGGTAGTGGGGTATAAAGGTGGGGGTTAATTAAAAACATGTACCCCAATTATTAGCATGATGTATAAAATAACCCAACATGATATTTAAAAACATTTCCCCAAAAGCACCAAAATCTCAATTAAAATACATGATTTCCAAGTAATTATCAACCATCATAATTAAATCATGCTAGCACCCAATTTCCCCACATGCACATCATGCACCCTGAAATGCATTACTCGGTCACGCCTATCATGTGACTAAGCATTTTGCCATTTTAATCAATTCCAACACTAAATTTATTAACACCACAAATAATCACATAATCATAATTAATGCTCAAATTGCAATTAATTATTTCAGGGATATCACAACAAAAGTATTGATGTCATTTTGCATCTTGGCCGTCTTGGATGGTGGAAAGAATTTTGACAAGAACAACTGCGCCATCCCACCACACATAGTAATAGAACCTGCAGGCAACGATTGTAACCAAGATTTAGCTTTATCTCGTAAAGAAAATGGAAACAAACGTAACCAGATGGCATCGTCAGTAACGCCATTATGCTTGAATGTATCACAAATCTCCAAGAAGTGGAGATGTGGGCATTTGGATCGTCAATAGCTACTCCCCCAAACTGAACCGAATGTTGGATAATTGTATGATAGCAGGCTTGATCTCTGTGATGACCAGGGATTATAGGTGTTAATCCCGTAGTATTAATAATCCCTAAAGTGGTTTTACGTGACGATTTGGAGTTTAATCGAGGTATTGGGCCTTCTGGGCTCGTTTATTTGGGCAGTTGGGATCGTTGGATCCAGAGGTTGAGATTGTATTCACATTACGGTGTAAAACCTAAGAGTTGGGTTTTTGATGTGTCTCGGAATCTCGGGTGCTGTGTGAGCACCGGTAGGGAATTTTGGAGTTAGAGAGAGAGTTTTTGAAAACAGATGATTTTTAAGGAATCATGATGTATTTGTGGGGCTATTAATTTTTCGGGGTATTTTTGCTATAAATACCATTTAAACCCAAAATTTTAGACATAATTTCATTTCAGCCCCAATTCCTCCCCCTCTCTCCCGCAGCCGCGATTCCCGTCGCCCCTGCACCCCCGCCGTTTCAGGCGCTCCGCCAGCCGCCGTCCGGCCGCCGATCGGCGCGTGCGACCTACCCACGGCTTCGTCTCGACGAGGCGCTCCTTTCCCCTCTGCCAATTGAAGGTTTCGTCGCGTGTGGAAGTCGAATTTTACAGAAAGGCGTCGATCCCCAAAAGTTAGGGTTCTTCGATTTTGGTCCGATTTCTTCCGATTTTCGTTTGGGTAATCTTCCTAACCCCTTTTTCGTTATTTTCGTGCAATTCCCTGCCATTTTTGTGTTCGATTTGTTCGGATTATTGTTGTTGGTGGGATTGGTTCGAAATTTTGGTTGTATGCTTGAAGTGGGTTCGAATTTTGGGGGTTTTGGAAGGGTTGTGGTGATTCTTGTTATGGATTGATAAATTCATGTTGTAGATGCATTATGATGCTTCTTGGATTTCGAATTTTAGGGGCTTGGGTTTCGAATTTTAGGGATTTGGATTTCGAATTTGGGGGTTTGGCATGTGGGATGATTATTCATGCTATGGGTTGATTAATTGACATTTTAGATGAATTATGGTATTTAATTGGGTTCGAAATTGTGAGATTGAGGTTCGATTTTTGTAGGGCATTCTTGAACAAATTTCGATTGTCTCATTTATTCCTTCCCTGCATGTACCCTGCCCCGGGTCTTTTAAGAGGATAATTGTCGTGTATTGACAATGTTGTGAGGGATATGGGTGTGCTTGAGCATAGGTTACATGTTCGTAAATAATTGTGAATTATTTATCGTGTTAGCACATCATTCCTCGGGGCATGGAACTCGAGCAAGGCTTGGCTCGGACTTCGGAGATTTAAGGTACGTGCGACGTACGAGCATTACTATATATATGTGAAATGCATAAGGTGTTTTGATTGCATTGAATGTTTTGCGTATGGTCATATATACATGTTGATATAGCCAAGGAATGACCCAAATCTTGATATCGCCGCTTGTAGCGTGCGTGACACTAGAGTAGGATGACTCTTGCATGATATATGGGGTACTGGGTTTATATGACTATATTATGAGACATTTGAGATGTCTAGGTTTGTAGAATCATGCATTCTTCGTAAGACATTTGAGATGTCTAGGTTCGTAGAATCATGTATTCATTATGAGACATTTGAGATGTCTAGGTTTGTAGACTCATGTATTCATTATAAGACACTTGAGATGTCTAAGTATAATGAAGGATTGGTAAAATAAATGCTAAGGCATTTGAGCTATCTGTGATTGATAGCAAGGTTGTGAAATCAGTATTAGATATTGTGATATCTGTAATTGCATGTTTAATGAATTTGTAATCACTATATGTTGATATTCGAGGATCAGGCATGCGATGTGTAAATCAATGTGTTGATTTACTGATTTATGAGATTTGATGAGTTTGATGTTGTGAGAACAGGGACAGTACACGGAATCCCGGATGAGGATGTTGCCATCCAGGGAGTATCATTTAAATTCATTAGCATTTACCTTTGTTGTAAATTATGAATTTCATTATTATGATTATGGGATTTTGTGTATTGGTATGCTCACCCCGTTGGGGGCTGTCTCTGTTGGGACAGGTGGACAGGTACATCGATGGCTATGGAGCTGAGCTCGAGCTGTTGATTTGAGGTACTCCCAGGATCGTGGTACCAGGGCTTGATGGAGCACGGTATCGTATAGAGTACCTATATATACACCTGAGGATTTATACATATTCATATTCATGATGCTCGCATGTGAGCACGATTATACTTGTATATGGATTGTATATAAAGGCATGAGCCTTTCTCTCTTTCATTTAAGGTTGCATGCAATTAGGTTGAATTGCTAGAATGATATGAGAGTCATTGGTGTATTATGTGGGTGTTGGAACCCACTTTTGTTGACGTATGTGTGGTGTCTTCCCTGGCTGGGAATCTACTTGTATTACTGCTTTCTGTTGAGTATTATGTGTTCCCTGGCCGGGAATTTTGTTATGTGTTGTACTCTGTTTTGGGATAGCTCTATTTATGGGGAGACTCTGCCCAAATTTTTGTAAAAGTTTACAATGTGAAAAGTGGCACCAAGGGGTTGGTAAAGGGCAAACATATGAGTCTTTTATTGACAGGCAATGATTAAGTATCATCAGAGCTTCCCGATTGACATTTTATAGAAAGCATGTACCACACATAGTGGTTAATACACTAATCAAGGTTTAAGGGCTTGGGGTCCTTACATTAGTGGTATCAGAGCAGTGGTTGCTCATTGGGGCTGTTAAGGGCCTAGGAAGTTATTGATAGCACATATTTATGCATGATGGCATTAATGTTGTATGACATAACACATTGTTTATGTGCTCTTATGATATGAAAAGTGGTATTGCTAACCATTGTGGTTGCAGGAATCGTGTGGAACACGATAGGATGACATTTGTGGGGATGTCTGGCACTCCGTGTGTTATGTGCCAAGGAAGCTGGTTTTAAGAAAATCAGATAAAGGGATATTTCCGAGGTAACATGTATTTTACGTTGTCTTGTTGACACATGATGAATGCAAAGTGGTGCATTGAGGTTATGATATATGTTATTGTGCATTGTTTTTGCATATGCATGTCTTGAGTCAAAGTTATCTTAGTAAGGATTTTAATGGCTTATGCTAAAGTCCATATGAAGCGATGAAGAGTCCCGCTTATATGGAGTAGCAATGCTAAAGTCCATATGAAGCGATGAAGAGTCCCGCTTATATGGAGTAGCAACGCTAAAGTCCATTGGAAGCGATGAAGAGTTCCGCTTACATGGAGTAGCAACGCTAAAGTCCAGTGGAAGCGAGGAAGAATTCCGCTTTCCTGGAGTAGCAAGAAGCATTAAAATGTACTAATGATAAGGGCTCAGGATGAAATAAGGATTTAAAGAAGGATATCATGACATTTATTTGTGAAACCATACATTCTCATAATGTGTTTTTATTATGAATTGAATGTGGATGCATAGCGTATATGGCTATTGTTGTTAACCCTGATGGTTGCAGGTTACAGGAAATATGGAGTATAAAAAGGAATGATGATTATGCATTCCAGGAGTCCTGCTTATGACAGTGAGAATTTTTATACTTATGCTTGACCGCTAAAAATGTGGAGCGGGCGGGGATGCTCGCTTGCACATGGAGGCGGGGTATTCCATACGAAGCGAGGATGATATACCGCTTGTATGAAGAAGCTTATGCTTGTACCGCTAAAAATGTGGAGCGGGCAGGGATGCTCGCTTGCACATGGAGGCGGGGTATGCCATACGAAGCGAGGATGAGATACCGCTTGTATGAAGAAGCGAGGATGAGATGCCGCTTGTTAGGATGATGATTCATTCCTATGTGATGACACGGATGATAGCGGTGATGTGTCCCGCTGTGTCGATTTATATTCATTTCTCTATGAGGACAACGGTTTATAGCGACGGTTCATTCCGCTATATCTATTGGCGATGGTTCATTCCGCCAGGTGTATTTATAGCGACGGTTCATTCCGCTATATCTATTGGCGATGGTTCATTCCGCCAGGTGTATTGATAGCGATGGTTCATTCCGCTATATTGATTGGCGATGGTTCATTCCGCCAGGAGTATTTATAGCGATGGTTCATTCCGCTATATCTATTGGCGATGGTTCATTCCGCCAGGTGTATTTATAGCGACGGTTCATTCCGCTATATCTATTGGCGATGGTTCATTCCGCCAGGTGTATTTATAGCGACGGTTCATTCCGCTATATCTATTGGCGATGGTTCATTCCGCCAGGTGTATTTATAGCGACGGTTCATTCCGCTATATCTATTGGCGATGGTTCATTCCGCCAGGTGTATTGATAGCGATGGTTCATTCCGCTATATTGATTGGCGATGGTTCATTCCGCCAGGTGTATTGATAGCGATGGTTCATTCCGCTATATTGATTGGCGATGGTTCATTCCGCCAGGTGTATTTATAGCGATGGTTCATTCCGCTATATCTATTGGCGATGGTTCATTCCGCCAGGTGTATTGATAGCGATGCCTCTTTCCGCTACTATGTGGACGATGATTCATACTCAGGTATATAGCGAGGTTTCATGCCACTTATTATATGACGAGGTGTCATGCCGTCGATTCTATAGCGAGGGATTTTGCCGCTATGTACTCAGCACAGGATTTTGCCGCCTTCGAGCGATGGGTGCTGATTACGCACTATTATTGAGCGACGGAGACAGGTATGACGCTATATTGCTAGCGATGAGGTATGAGATATTGCTATTTTATTAGCTTTATTGTAGCTGGCATGCATTGATATACATGTTTTATTATGCCTATTTTACTAGCATGTTAGTGGATGACATACGCTGATGTACATGTATCGTCACTAGTTGACAATGTTTTAGATGCCATGAGTTGGCATGTGTCGTCACGGGATGACGATGACGATGGTGTAGGAGATGTCTTATTAGACATGCATCATCGTTACGATGATCGATGCGTTGAGTATACGTATTCAGTGGTATGCCTTGGGTGCCAGTACCGAGCACAAGGTGGTGTGTGCGACACCGATGGACGTGACCCTTATACCGAGCGGGTTGCTCGAGGAATGGTTGGATGCGCTGTACATGGGATTGTACCGCAGCTTACGATTGGGGGTAATCATTTTACGAGTGGTGATACCCTTGAGGTATGCTCGTTGGAATGGCTTTTGGCCATGTGATTTGACGACAGGAGTAATCATGGAGGAAAGTACTCGCTTTCTGTCGATGTGACATGTGGTGGACATGGTCACACCACCCTTGAGGGTGTAGGATGGGTCCTAAGGGAGTAGGATCAGGTTATGTTAAGTACATAGGGACATTGGGTTGTCCAGGGTGTATCGGCATTGAGGAATGTTGGATAAAGACCCACTACTCTATTGAGTTTTCTCCCATAGTATGTTATACCATGTGGAAACGTCCGTCTAATTGGTAGGTTTGAGGTAAACCTAAAGAGGCAGAGACTAGGTTGTCTGCCGCGTGTGTGTAGCACCATGATGGGCTTGCTAGAGCCGTTACACTGCTCGTTGGAACCAAGTTTGGCAATCGTAAGGTGATACGATGAGGATTGTGGTGGACTCTAGTAGTCACCATGTCATTGAGGTTAAGGTTGTTCATGCCTCGCTGAAACGTGTATACGTTTATGTTTAATCTTGGAGACTTGTCTGGGACAGCTCAGGATGTTGGAGTACCAACAAGAGAGTCATCAGGTTGTTATTGACTCAATCTAAAGGAACCCGTGTATTGGGATACAATGGGTGTTATTGTATCCAGTTTTTCCGAACGATGGTTCGAGACTTGTGGATCTCGAGTTCGATGGCTTTTCCCTTGCGAGGAAGGAGGTAGTATTATACCTATTTGGGAATCTTGAAAGATTCGGTAAGTTGGTGCAAGTGGTGTTGATCTTGGGAATCACACCGTGTATTGTTAATCGTCGATTTTCATCCTCCACTGAGTAAGGAATGACTCAGAATTGACGGTTGTGTTTGGGGCTTAGGGATATGTGGTAGATACCCGAGCCGAGTGCATTAAGTATGCATGTGATGTCAGTGCTTAGGCAGGTATACCGGTGAGTATACGGATGCCAGTTATTGATTTCCTCTCTGTTAAGCATAGAGTTATGCTATTTTTGGATGGTTAAATCTCTGATGAGAGATATGGAACACCTTGAGATTGGGAATCTCCATGGCACGATGATTGAGGGATAATCGTGAAGTTAGTTGACTCCCTTGAAGAGGGATTTTCTTGTGAGGGTTAAGGTATTTCCCTTGTTGGTGTTTTCCTTCGAGTTATGCGACAGCCTTCCCAAGTTTGGATTGTTAAATCCGAGGATTTTCAAGGGATGGCAGGATTTCGGATTGGTTGAGTGTCGCTGACGACACAAGCGTTGAGGATGCAATGGGTTTATTGCATGCCCCTTAAGAAATGTAAACTCTGCGGAGTCTCGGTTGTTATTTATGATCAGGACGTGATTCTTGGAACATCCGGAGGTGGACATCTTGTGAGATGTCTTTTGTTTGAATTTGTGGCCGTGAGTTGCCCAAATTAAGTTGCAATGAGGCGACTACTCCTTCGATGGAGGAAGTGTGAAAGTGGAAACCAGGTTTGATATGTGTACACCGTGGTTGTACTAGTGTTTCCCTCGTAACGATGTATGTTAGACATCGTAAGTCATAGTAAAATATCATTGGACTGTTAGCGTTGAGTTGTGCTGACGCTCTTTGACGTTATGATGGATTTGGAAGTCTATTCCACTCCAGAGTTTGACACGAGGTCAACGTTCTTACGGTTGAGGTGTCATTCAGGATGTGTTCGTACTGTTGTATTAGAACGAAGGATGACTGTCTGATCTACAGTCGTAAGTATCAGTTGTTTCGCAGTCATGAGGGACTGACTTCTGGGATGACCCGCATCGAGGTACGTTTTACCTCTTGGGTGTTATGTTGGTTTTGGTATGTCGCTCTGTTTCAGAGTTAGATGAGAGGTAAGTATCCTCGCGTTTATTAATACAATTCTGATATGGTCAGGAATCGAGGTTATGGCTTCATGTTGTTGTGTAGCCTGGGTGTTACGTGATACACCAGTGCTAATTTCGAGGACGAAATTCTTTTAGTGGGGGATATTGTGATGACCAGGGATTATAGGTGTTAATCCCGTAGTATTAATAATCCCTAAAGTGGTTTTACGTGACGATTTGGAGTTTAATCGAGGTATTGGGCCTTCTGGGCTCGTTTATTTGGGCAGTTGGGATCGTTGGATCCAGAGGTTGAGATTGTATTCACATTACGGTGTAAAACCTAAGAGTTGGGTTTTTGATGTGTCTCGGAATCTCGGGTGCTGTGTGAGCACCGGTAGGGAATTTTGGAGTTAGAGAGAGAGTTTTTGAAAACAGATGATTTTTAAGGAATCATGATGTATTTGTGGGGCTATTAATTTTTCGGGGTATTTTTGCTATAAATACCATTTAAACCCAAAATTTTAGACATAATTTCATTTCAGCCCCAATTCCTCCCCCTCTCTCCCGCAGCCGCGATTCCCGTCGCCCCTGCACCCCCGCCGTTTCAGGCGCTCCGCCAGCCGCCGTCCGGCCGCCGATCGGCGCGTGCGACCTACCCACGGCTTCGTCTCGACGAGGCGCTCCTTTCCCCTCTGCCAATTGAAGGTTTCGTCGCGTGTGGAAGTCGAATTTTACAGAAAGGCGTCGATCCCCAAAAGTTAGGGTTCTTCGATTTTGGTCCGATTTCTTCCGATTTTCGTTTGGGTAATCTTCCTAACCCCTTTTTCGTTATTTTCGTGCAATTCCCTGCCATTTTTGTGTTCGATTTGTTCGGATTATTGTTGTTGGTGGGATTGGTTCGAAATTTTGGTTGTATGCTTGAAGTGGGTTCGAATTTTGGGGGTTTTGGAAGGGTTGTGGTGATTCTTGTTATGGATTGATAAATTCATGTTGTAGATGCATTATGATGCTTCTTGGATTTCGAATTTTAGGGGCTTGGGTTTCGAATTTTAGGGATTTGGATTTCGAATTTGGGGGTTTGGCATGTGGGATGATTATTCATGCTATGGGTTGATTAATTGACATTTTAGATGAATTATGGTATTTAATTGGGTTCGAAATTGTGAGATTGAGGTTCGATTTTTGTAGGGCATTCTTGAACAAATTTCGATTGTCTCATTTATTCCTTCCCTGCATGTACCCTGCCCCGGGTCTTTTAAGAGGATAATTGTCGTGTATTGACAATGTTGTGAGGGATATGGGTGTGCTTGAGCATAGGTTACATGTTCGTAAATAATTGTGAATTATTTATCGTGTTAGCACATCATTCCTCGGGGCATGGAACTCGAGCAAGGCTTGGCTCGGACTTCGGAGATTTAAGGTACGTGCGACGTACGAGCATTACTATATATATGTGAAATGCATAAGGTGTTTTGATTGCATTGAATGTTTTGCGTATGGTCATATATACATGTTGATATAGCCAAGGAATGACCCAAATCTTGATATCGCCGCTTGTAGCGTGCGTGACACTAGAGTAGGATGACTCTTGCATGATATATGGGGTACTGGGTTTATATGACTATATTATGAGACATTTGAGATGTCTAGGTTTGTAGAATCATGCATTCTTCGTAAGACATTTGAGATGTCTAGGTTCGTAGAATCATGTATTCATTATGAGACATTTGAGATGTCTAGGTTTGTAGACTCATGTATTCATTATAAGACACTTGAGATGTCTAAGTATAATGAAGGATTGGTAAAATAAATGCTAAGGCATTTGAGCTATCTGTGATTGATAGCAAGGTTGTGAAATCAGTATTAGATATTGTGATATCTGTAATTGCATGTTTAATGAATTTGTAATCACTATATGTTGATATTCGAGGATCAGGCATGCGATGTGTAAATCAATGTGTTGATTTACTGATTTATGAGATTTGATGAGTTTGATGTTGTGAGAACAGGGACAGTACACGGAATCCCGGATGAGGATGTTGCCATCCAGGGAGTATCATTTAAATTCATTAGCATTTACCTTTGTTGTAAATTATGAATTTCATTATTATGATTATGGGATTTTGTGTATTGGTATGCTCACCCCGTTGGGGGCTGTCTCTGTTGGGACAGGTGGACAGGTACATCGATGGCTATGGAGCTGAGCTCGAGCTGTTGATTTGAGGTACTCCCAGGATCGTGGTACCAGGGCTTGATGGAGCACGGTATCGTATAGAGTACCTATATATACACCTGAGGATTTATACATATTCATATTCATGATGCTCGCATGTGAGCACGATTATACTTGTATATGGATTGTATATAAAGGCATGAGCCTTTCTCTCTTTCATTTAAGGTTGCATGCAATTAGGTTGAATTGCTAGAATGATATGAGAGTCATTGGTGTATTATGTGGGTGTTGGAACCCACTTTTGTTGACGTATGTGTGGTGTCTTCCCTGGCTGGGAATCTACTTGTATTACTGCTTTCTGTTGAGTATTATGTGTTCCCTGGCCGGGAATTTTGTTATGTGTTGTACTCTGTTTTGGGATAGCTCTATTTATGGGGAGACTCTGCCCAAATTTTTGTAAAAGTTTACAATGTGAAAAGTGGCACCAAGGGGTTGGTAAAGGGCAAACATATGAGTCTTTTATTGACAGGCAATGATTAAGTATCATCAGAGCTTCCCGATTGACATTTTATAGAAAGCATGTACCACACATAGTGGTTAATACACTAATCAAGGTTTAAGGGCTTGGGGTCCTTACAATCTCAAAATTGTTAGCCTGTATGGTTGGTCTCGTGATACTCGACAGTGATCCATAGAATGCAGGGTGGGCATAGTCCATGAGTGATCTTGCACTTGGTGGTACCGGAATCTCCTCGGTATTAGCCATGTGTGCTCTTGCTTGCTTGCTTGCCTTAGCCTCCTTTGACAGGTGCGCTCGATCTCGGGATCAAAAGGCTCAAGTGTAGGCTTGCTACTCCTTAGCATGCACCAAGAGATAACAACCTGTAACAATCTACCAAAAAGAACACAAACAATAGAAAAGAGTAGAGAGAATGGGAAAAAATCGAAAACTAAGAAAAATGAATGATTAAACTACAGTCAATTAATCTCTTTTGATATCTAATACTAAGATGCAACAAGGCAATGATCATGCACTTATTTAGCACTCAATATTGTAAGTTGATTTATGAAAACTTCTAGCTTTCGATTACTAGATATCTATAGCTATCATACGTGTATTTGACTTCATCTCTTGATATATGTCTGAAATCCACGGTTTAATTTACTATATCGTATTACAATCTCCTATGGTCAATTCAATTGCAATAAATAATCAATCAAGGATATTAATCCATTGAATGCATGAACACAACAAATTAAACTCAAAGAATTTGTAAGAATCAATCAAACTTAATTAAAATTGTGGGTTCAAACCATGGGATCCCCTAAGTCTTGACAACAAATTTAACCTAGAAACATATTAAACATCAAATGCAAAATCGTGTTTTTCAACATCCAAAGCATAAAGAAATCAAATAGAATCAAACAAAGTTTAGAAATACGGAAATAACGAGAGGCTTTGACTCCTTGCGTTGCTCCGCCGTCCCGTCTCTTCCGACGCGTCTTCTCTTCAATGGTTATGGTGTACGGATGGTTGGTGATGAAGGATAGTGATGGTGGCTGAGTTTGTAGGGTAAATTATGAGCTAAAAGTCCCCCAATTTCGTCTGAAATCTTCTATATATTGTGTTGGAGGAGTCTTCAATTCTTTGGACACAAAATAGCTTGATAAGGGAAGAAATCTCGATTATTTCGTGTATGGCGATTGATCGCTACAATGTGCCGACCGATCGGCTAACCATACTATTTTATTTTTAGAATTTCCGACGCGGCGATCGATCGCTGGTTTTTACCGATCGATCGCTAATATGCACTGTTTGGTGGCGATCGATCGCCTGATATTACCGATCGATCGCTGCAATGATTTTCAACATTTTGCACTTTCGTCCCTCCTTTCCGTGTATGCTCGGTTTGGTCCTTTTTCATCATTTTAAGCCTATTTCCTCCACTTGTATGCATTTGGACCTAGATTCCTGAAATATATAAATATATACCAAAAAGCGTAATATTTTCCAGGAATCACTACAAAAACACCCCTAATCTTATATTAAATTAAGTGTAAAAATCACACTTATTAATCGCTCCAAGCATAAACCGCCTTAAACTTTCCTCTCAGCGAACGATCGACACGATGCTAGCGATCGATCGCTAGACAGCAACAATTTCAGAACATGGCGATTTCATGTCTATCCTCTTGGTGCTTCTCATACAACTCAAGTTCTTCCATAAAACCTTGGTCACAAGATTACCTAGCATCATATAAACATATTTCCAACATATTACAACTCATTTCTTTACATTATATCAAGTATCAATTCATGGAAAACATAAACATGCTTCACCATGTGCACAACCTCATACTGCACATGCATATGATTAAACAAAAAGTTTATATACCACTACATGCTTACCAACTAGCTTTGTTTTCACTCCCTCAAGAGTTTGATTTTCCAAGTCTAAGCCAAGTAAGTTCTCCAAGCACAAGTGATAGTTGAAAGAGGAGCTTGTGTAGAGAGATTTAGGTGAGTAAGGTGTAACTATGTGTTATACAGTCTGAAATCACCTCTTATTACACTCTTTGAGTTAAACCCAACTCATGTGAAATTCACATCTAATGCAAATTCAAATGCATGTTCTCTTGTGTTGTTCATCCAACTATGTATACTCTTTCATATACTAACATGGTAGGGTCTTCCTACCTTAACATAATATTATACACGTATTATGGACTAAACATGCATTCATAACCTCTTAAGGGTTCCGGTTGTAACTTTGAGCTAATAAGATTACGGGCCAAAAATGAAATTTCAACCTTAATTAATTTCATTCTCAATACGAATGTTAAAGCGATAGAATTATACTACTACTAGAGTAGAGACTATCCAGAAATCCTGAATCCTAACATCTTTCATGCTCCTCATAGCTCACTGCCTCAACCCGGCCCTTAGTCCTTTAGTCCAAAAGTGTACCTACAGGAACAACCCATCGTGAGCATGTACATCGTTACTTAACATCATAAGGCAATGGCATATAAATAAATGCATGAAAATAATTGGTAACGTATACTTCCTGGTTAATCGCATTAACCCTCTTAGGTTGTCTCTGTTTCATAGCCATGCATATAATCATTAATTCTTGACATGAATGATTTAAAGCATCATCTTATAATATCATCATCATATAAGCATTTATAAATATCATCATCTTATAACATCATCATCATGTAAGCATCATCATCTTATAGCATCATCATCTTATAAGCATCATCATCTTATGGCATCATCATCTTATAACATCATCGTCTTATAACATCATCATCTTATAACATCATCATCATATAACATCATCATCATATAAGCATCGTCATCTTATAGCATCATCATCTTGTAACATCATCATCTTATAACATCATCATCATATAGCATCATCGTATAGCATCATCATCTTATAAATATAACAGTAAATGTACTAAATCATAGTTAAGTAAACATGCGGTTTATTCGTCAGTTTCTTTCTGTTGACCCTGATTCACATTCGTGCATATGGGCATCTTACCCCATCGTATGGCATCTTACCATATCATAACATCGTGTGGCATCTTACCACGTGGGCATCTTACCCAATCGTATGGCATCTTACCATATCATAATATCGTGTGGCATCTTACCACGTAATAATATCGTATGGCCTCTTACCATATGGGCATCTTACCCCGTGGCATCTTACCACATAATAACATTGTATGGCATCTTACCATATGGGCATCTTACCCCGTGGCATCTTACCACATAATAACATCGTATGGCCTTCTTACCATATGGGCATCTTACCCTTTTTATAAACATCGTATAACATCATTATAAACTTATTTATCATATCATCTTCACAAACATCATCATCTTAAACTTATTTATCACAATCACCATCATAAACATCATCATAAACATCATCATCGTAAACATCATCATAAACATTATCATCATAAACATCATCATAAACATCATCATCATAAGCATCATCATTAAATGTAGGAGTATGGTTTACCGTCCGATGCTCGTACGTTTCTTACGTACCTTAATTCCAAAAGAAGGAGAAATTGCAGAACTTTATCTCCTTGACGTTGTGGGTACCTGGGACGGTTCTACATAACCATACAAATTGATATTAGAAGCTAAACAATAGCCCAATACCCAAAATTTAACAAAAATCATCATTTTCCTACTTTTGAACAGTGGCGATCGATCGCTCAAAACATGGCGATCGATCGCCTGATTTTTCTCTTAGCGGCGATCGATCGCTTAAATGAGGCGATCGATCGCCTGATGCACATTTCGCTACTGGACGTTGGCGATCGATCGCGCCATTTGAGGCGATCGATCGCCTATCCTCATTTTTGCGTACTGCCTCTCGGCGATCGATCGCTGCTTTTGTAGCGATCGATCGCCACAACCAGTGGCCGCGATTTCACCATTTTTATGTGCATTTTCCAAGCTTATCCTCATACCTTTCAAAACCAAACTTCCTTACAACATCAACAACATCATAACCCACATAAAACACTTCAAAAATCATACCCCAACAACATACAACACATACCCAACCAAACCCACATAAATCACTTCAAAATCATCCCATTTCAAATCCAAACTTCATAAAAACTTTAGGAAGGGTTCCATACCTCTTGAAGACTCCAAATCTTGACAAGAATCACACAAACACAAGTTTTGTGGAACTTTCCTTCTCCTTCCTTGGAGGATTTCGAAAATGGGGAATGGGAAGGGTTTTGGGAATGAATTGGGGATTTTTGAGGGAAAGGGTAAAGTGAGGGGAAGGAGGGTGTAGTGGGGTATATGGGTTAATTAAATTGTACCCATAATTAACATGATGTATAAAATACCCCAACATGGTATTTTAAAAGCATTTTACAAAAATGCAACCAACTTCATTAAATCCATACTTTCCTCATAATTAACGATCAACACAATTAAATCATGTTAACACCCCATTTTCTATCATGCATAACATGCACCTTGAAACGTAACTGTAAGGACCCCATATACTTAACCCTTTATTAGTGTATTAATCATTATGTGTGGCACATGCTTTCAATAAAATTATTCGGGAAACTCAGATGATACTTTACCATTGAATGGCAATTACAAAATTTTCTTTAACATACAGTGTTATAGGCTCATCATCCTAACAACAATAGACTCATAGAGTTCGCCCATTACACCACTTTTTTTACATTGTGGACTTTTATAAAAATTTGGGCAGACTCTCCCCATAAATAGAGCTATCCCGAAATAAAAGCACAACGCATAACATAATTCCCGGCCAGGGAAAACATAACACTCATCAGAATACAGCAATATCAAGTAAATTCCCAGCCAGGGAAGACACCACACATATGACAACAAAAGTGGGTTTCAACACCCACAATACACCAATGACTCTCATATCATTTAGCAATTCTACCCCTAATTGCATGCAACATAGAATGAAAGAGAGAAAGGCTCATGCCTTTATATACAACCCATATACAAGTATAATCTTGCTCACATGCGAGCATCATGAATATGTATATAACCCTCATGGGTATATAAGTACTCTATACGATACCGTGCTCCATCAAGCCCTGGTACCACGATCCTGGGAGTACATCCAATCAACAGCTCGAGCTCATCTCCAAAGCCATCGATGTACCTGTTCACCTGCCCCAACAGAGACAGCCCCCAACGGGGTGAGCATACCAATTCCACAATTTCATAATCATAATGACATAATACATAATTTACGAAAATATAAATATTGTGGAACATATGTGATACTTCCTGGATGGTATCATCCTCATCATAGCGTACCCCTGTAATAACCCTGTTCTCAAAACAGATAAATCATCAAATCCTGAATATGCAGTTAATCATCATATTGGTTAACCCTAGCCAGTTTCAATTTAACAACATCTCATAACATCTTTATTTATCTAGCAATTATCATAATTCTAGATATCATATTGAGATTTCCTTAACTTCCGATACTAGTTAATCACTTCTCTGATTAACTACGTCTCTGTTCCTATTCATTACCAATAGGGAATAAAATACAGATATCCTAGATATCTAATCAAATACCACATTTTCATTTCTTACTTCAAAGTAGCATCATACTATTGGTGTTTGCTCCGTAGCAACCACACCCCATCATTTGCTCGCTTCATAGCGGCACCAAGCATTTCACCATGTGAATCAACATAACGTAACCAAGTCTCGGTACCATCATAGTAAAACATTTCATGTATTTAAATCATGCATCATACTTGTAAAACATCATTTAAACTATGCTCGTACGCTAAACGTACCTTAAATCCTCGAAGTCCGAGCCAAACCTTGCTCGAGTTCCATGTCCCGAGGAACGATGTGCTAAAACGATAAATAATTCACAATTATTTACGAACATGTAACCCATGCTCAAGCACATCCATGACCCTCAAAATATTGTCAACACACGACAATAAATCATTTAAAAGACCCGGGGCAGGGTACATGCAGGGAGGGAAAACGAATGCGACATATCGAAAAATTGCCCAAGAACACCTTCGATAATTCGAACCCTAGCATCACAATTCGAACCCAACCAAGCATCATAAATCATCTAAAACATGAATAAATCGAATAACAACAAGAATCATCATCCTCATGCCAAAAACCCCCAAAATCGAACATAAACCCCTCAAACATCATGAAATTCGAACCAAAATCCACAAATTCGAACACAATCCTTAAATTCGAACACAATACCTCCAAATTTAGCAGGGAATAACATGAGAGGGACGAAAAAGGGGTAAGGAAGGTTACCCATACGAAGATCGGAAGGAAATCGGACGAAAATCGAAGAACCCTAGAAATTGGGGATCGACGCATTCCTTCAAAATCCGAACGAGAGACGCGACCAAACTTCGAATTGCCGGAGGGGAAAGGAGCGCCTGGACGAGACGAAGCCGTGGGTAGGTCGGACGCGCCGAACGGCGGCGGGACGGCGGCGGGCGAAGCGTTTTTGCGCGCGGAGGGGGCTGGGCAGGCGGAAATCGGCGGGGAGAGAGAGAAGGGGAAAGTGGGGCTGAAATGCAATTTTAATAAAAATCTCGGGTTCAATTGGTATTTATAGCAAAATACCCCGAAAAACTAATAGCCCCACAAATACATCGTGATTCATTAAAAATCATCTGTTTTCAAAAATTCTCTCTCTAACTCCAAAACCCCCTACCGGTGCTCACACAAGCACCCGAGATCCCGAGACACATCAAAAACCCAACTCTTAGGTTTTTCACCCAAATGAGAATACAATCTCAACCTCTGGATCCAACGATCCCAACTACCCAAATAGACGAGCCCAGAAGGCCCAACACCTCGATTAAACTCCAAATCGCCACGTAAAACCACTTTAGGGATTATTAACACTACGGGATTAACATCTATAATCCCTGGTCATCACAGTAACCCCCCGGGTCATGCCTATCATGTGACTAAGCATTTCGTCGTGATAACTAATTTCAACACGTAAATCAATTATCCACATAATTAATCACATAAACATAATTAATGCCTTAATTGCAATTAATCATTTCGGGGACATCACATTACTCCCCTACTTATAAGATTTCGTCCTCGAAATCGCATGCACTTACCCCAAAAGAAACTAAACATAAATCACATACCAGAGAATAGTTCCGGGTAGTGCTGTACCATATGCCGCTCCGTCTCCCACGTAGCCTCCTCGACACCCCGACGATCCCACTGAACTTTGACCATCGGTATAACTTGACTTCGTAATCTGCGATCCTCACGATCCAGAATTCTGACCGGTCGTTCAACGTAGGATACATCTGAATCCAACTGCACTTCAGTAGGCTGTAAAGCATGCGACGGGTCTGGCTCATATTTTCGCAACATAGAAACGTGAAAAACATCATGAATCCCAGATAAAGACGGCGGTAGAGGCAAACGGTAGACCAAAGTACCGATACGCTGCAATACTTCATATGGACCAACATACCTCGGGGATAACTTCCCCCGCATACCAAGACGAACTACTCCCCTGAAGGGTGAGATTGTCAAGAAGACCCTGTCTTCTACTTGGAATTCTAGCGGTCGTCGCCGCTTGTTGGCATAGGCTGCTTGCCTATCCTGGGTCGCCTTCATCTTTTGGCGTATTAGTTTTATCTTGTCTTACATATCCTTAATCATATCCGGTCCTCCGAGCGCTTTACTAGTCAAGTCCTCCCAATACAGCGGTGACCTACATCGTCGTCCGTAAAGAGCTTCAAAAGGAGTTATTTGAATGCTCGTCTGATAGCTGTTAATATAGGAGAACTCCATCATTGGCACTGAATCTTGCCACGGAGTATCAAACTCCTAATAACATGCCCTCGACATGTCCTCGAGCGTCTGAAGGGTATGCTCTGTCTGGCCGTCTGACTGAGGGTGATAAGCTGTAATCAGTATCACTTCTGTGCCCAAAGCTGTCTGACGACCCTCCCAGAAATGTGGAGTAAACCTTGGGTCTCTGTCAGACACAATCGAGACTGGAACCCCATGCAACCTCACCATATCCCGCACATATAATTGGGTCATCTTTAGGTATGCAAAAAGTCATACATTAGGGGATGAAGTGAGCTACCTTTGTTAGCCTATCCACGATCACCCAGATCGCATCAAATCCAGAGGCCGTCCTTGGTAAGTGGGTCACAAAGCCCATAATGATATGCCTCCACTTCCACTTAGGTACCTTCAAGCTCTTCAGCTCGCTACCAGGCCTCTGCCTTTCTGCCTTTACCTGTTGGCAGATCAAACATCTTTTAACGAAAGCAATCACATCGTGCTTCATGCGTCTCCACCAGAACTGACCACTTAGGTCCTTATACATTTTCCTTCCTCCTGGTTGGGTATTGAACCGACTACTATGAGCCCGTTCCGATATTCCTTTAAGCAACTCCGGCGTATCTGGGACTACCCATCGGTTGTCCAGCCTCAAGGAATCATTTTCTGCCATTCTGAACTTTGGTGGCTGTCCTCGAAGTACTAAAAAAAAACGACCACCTCTGAATCTCATCATCTGACCTCTGGGCTTTCCTAATAGCCTCAAATAAGTCTGGCTCAGCCAACAAGGTCGACACTCGCACCGGCGACGTGTCCACATCAAAATCATAGCCCAAATGGCAACAAGAGGTCATCATAGCTGATAAATTCATTACATCCATCTTCTTTGTCGCATATTCATCTCAGCCTGTGTGAACAAAACTCCAGGCTCTTATGGTCCGTGTAGATGGTAAACGAGGTACCATGCAAGTAATGCCTCCAAATCTTCAAGGCAAATATAACGGCTGCCAGCTCCAAATCATGGACTGGGTACCTATCCTCATGTGGTTCTAAGCGCCTCGATGCATAAGCCACCACATGCTTATCTTGCATCAACACATAGTCCAAACCCTGCAGTGATGCATTTGTGTACAAGGCAACCCTCTCATGCTCAGAAGGAATCACCAACATAGGTGTCGTAGTCAAACGACGCTTCAATTCTTGGAAGCTTTCCTCACAAGCTTCGGACCAATAGAACGACACTCCTTTCTGAGTCAGCTGTGCCAGGGGTCTGGCAATCCCTAAGGATCTGGAGTACTGTTCTCAAGTGCTTCACGTGTCCCTCTTCAGTTCGAGAGTAAATAAGCATATCGTCAATGAAAACTATGACGAACTGATCCAAACATGGTTGGGGCACTCTGTTCATCAAGCTCATAAAACAGCTAGGGCATTCGTCACCCCAAAAGGCATGACTAAGAATCCGTAGTGTCCATATCTAGTCCTGGAAGCTGTCTTCTGTACATCATCCTCTCGAACTCGAATCTGATGATACTCCGACCTCAGATCGATCTTACTGTAGAGCCTCGTACTCTGCAGCTGATCAAACAAATCATCAATCCTCAGAAACGGATACTTATTCTTCACTATGGCTTTGTTCAGTTGTCTGTAATCGATGCGCAGCCGCATCGAACCATCTTTCCTCTTATCAAACAAAACTGGTGCACCCCAGGGCGATACGCTAGGGCGTATATAACCCTTATCAAGGAGCTCTTGCAACTGAACCTTTAACTCCCTTAGATCCGCTGGTGCCATCCTATACGGGCACGAGAAATGGTAGACGTCCCTGGTAGTAACTTAATCCCAAACTCGACCTCTCTCGTCGGGAATTCGGGAATCTCTTCCGGAAATACATCAGGAAACACCGCCACTACGGGCACATCTTCAACCCTTAACTCTTCCCTCTTTTGAGTAATAACAAAAGCATAGCTGAGATATCCTTTGTGGTCTCATTCCAATAACTGTGCCATCTTGACAGCAGATATTAACGGAATCCTTGAACGGGAACCATCCCCATAGAATGTCCATTGGACTCCCATATCAGACCTGAATCGGACAGTCCTTGTCTACAGTCCACAACTGCCTGATACTTGTTCAGCACATCGATGCTCACAATGCATTCGAAGTCTGACATTCCTAGAACAATCAAGTCTGTCCTCAGCTCGTTCCCCTCAAAATAAATGAGGCCGTCATACACAATCTGATCAGTTATCAAACTTCTTCCAGCGGGTGTCGAGACTACAAGAGGCATGGGCGACAGAGAAGTGCATATGAAATCGCATCACTTACTTCAGCATTTTATGCCATACTGCAAGACAAGGGTTAACAACAATACCCAAAAGCAGTTCATATAATACCTCGTTAGATAAATAAAACATGTTAGCATAGCATCCTATACTTCTTATGTAACATATGCACACAACATGTTTACAAGTAAGCACCTAGCCAACTTATTGCTAAGGCTACCCTTCACTCATTCCCGGGTTATCTAACCACTGCTCTGATACCACTAATGTAGGGTCTTCCTACCTTAACATCATATTATACACGTATTATGGACTAAACATGCATTCATAACCTCTTAAGGGTTCCGGTTGTAACTTTGAGCTAATAAGATTACGGGCCAAAAATGAAATTCAATCTTAATTAATTACATTCTCAATACGAATGTTAAAGCGATAGAATTATACTACTACTAGAGTAGAGACTATCCAGAAATCCTGAATCCTAACATCTTTCATGCTCCTCATAGCTCACTGCCTCAACCCGGCCCTTAGTCCTTTAGTCCAAAAGTGTACCTACAGGAACAACCCATCGTGAGCATGTACATCGTTACTTAACATCATAAGGCAATGGCATATAAATAAATGCATGAAAATAATTGGTAACGTATACTTCCTGGTTAATCACATTAACCCTCTTAGGTTGTCCCTGTTTCATAGCCATGCATATAATCATTAATTCTTGACATGAATGATTTAAATCATCATCTTATAATATCATCATCATATAAGCATCATCATTTTATAAATATCATCATCTTATAACATCATCATCATGTAAGCATCATCATCTTATAGCATCATCATCTTATAAGCATCATCATCTTATGGCATCATCATCTTATAACATCATCGTCTTATAACATGTAAGGCCCCGATGCTAATTAATCCGGATTAACGATGATTAAGCAAACCCGGATAATTAAAAGTGCAAATTTGAAATAAGGAATTCCGGACTACGATGAGTCAACCAACTAGTGGAACATGTTTTAGTGCATGAGCATGTGCATGATCACATGGCACTTGGAGAACACATGCCACTAATTAATTTAACTCATGTTTAATACATGATTTTGGACCAATAATCTTGCAAGGTAATGATGTATGGACACATGGATTCCACAATACATCAAATAAATAAATAAAATCATGCATGGCATTGAATCTCACGCCCATAACTTGCCATTTCAGATTTTTGGTCTCAACTTTAGCTAGCCCTTTCTCTCTCTTTAAAATAAAATCTCCACCTTCTCTCCTCTAGCAATTTCGAAAATTGCAGCTCTTTTCCTACAAAAATCCTCTTGAAATTGTGAGTGCATGTCACATGCAAAGATGGATTTGAGTGCTACTCATCTTGAGGAACAAGATGCACCAAGAATTTTCAAGTTTGGAGAAAGAAGATGCAAGATTTTCGAGTTGCAGCAGTTTTGGGGTAGGATTTTCGATCATGGCTTGGTTTTGTGGATGATCAAGCTTCAAATCTTGAAGATAAATGAAGGTATATCATCATCCTTGAGTTTTATCAACTTGCATGTAGGATTGAGGGTCGAACCACCCTGTTCATTTACGAAGAAGTTGCTGTCAATTATAGTCTGTTAAGACCATTGCATGAACAGTCTGGTGTTTCGCGTTTTTAGTATAGTTACGTTTCGAATTGGAAAATAATGCTCCTATGACAAGTTGTAGTATTTTGTGTTATCTTTAAATGGCCACCAAAATCAGCTAATCTGGATTTAAGATGAAAAAGTTATGGTCATTCTACCAACATGTGTCAAATCTGGAAATTTACTGCATGTGAGTTTCATGCATTTTGTTATTTGTATTTCTGAAAAAGTTTTAGGCTCTAATAAGTATTGTAGTATTCGATGTTAGCTTGCATGTGGAATTGGCCTCACTCAATTCGGAGCTCATATGAAATAATTATGCTAATTTTACCAGCAACTATACAATCTGGAAGCAGGGGATATACGAGTTTTCTAGGCTTGTACGTTTTTCAATTAATGTACATGAAGATGAATTGTTTAGCTTAAAGATTATAAGAGATGTTTTGTTTTATGTTGGGTTATATTGCATTAGAAACTGGCCTCACATGATTTGGAGTTTATTTGTGCAAAATATGCACTTTTTCCTAGAACTGCTCACTCTGTCAAAACAGAGTGTATAGGTATTTTCAACACTGCCATACTTTGTTTTGCATGTGCCTCTAGATGAGCGAACTAGCTTCTGTATTTCAAATATGAACTGTAGTACTTTGGGATTTGGTGATTTTCCCACTAGCCTTAAGTCATTTGAACGTAATATGAATTTATTATGATTTTTATACAAAAATGGGTCAGGCTGAAATTTGGTGAATTGTCCTGTTTTTCCAGCAGATTGTTCTTGGCCATTTTACCTAGGCTAAATGAACGAATTTGAAGATGAGTTGAACTGATGAAATGTTCATTTTTGAGTTAGCTTTGAAAATAAATTGGACCCATGTGATTTTATTAAGTATCGGAAAAGGTATGAGCCGATCTCTACGGTTGCGCAGGCTGAAATTTAGAGAATTGGTTTTGGGTCTAAGTTTGAGTTTTATTTGATATGTTTAAGGCTAGTATGTGACATTATGTTGTATTTGGAACTGTTATGGCCAGGTTTATTAATCCTGAGATTGAGTCGAGGATCACTTGGTAATTAGCTAACGGTTTGAGGTACGTAGAAAACGGGTTTTATCACAATGTCTGGCAAAGACATGTGATGTTCCCGGGTATGATTTACTTGTCATTACTTGCTCCTTATGTGACTATGTGATAAGTTGATTTGCAGTATGTGAATTACATGGTACATTGACTGCATGATATATGATGACATGAGATTTGAGGTGCATCACATGAGATTATGATATTGCATGATGCATTGACACGCATGAACATTGAGCATGTCATGTTGAGCCTATTGATTCGTTCTTGGTACCTATATCTTTTCTTGGTATGAGTGATGCGTGTCTGGGGATGATGGGCAGCCGTTGGCTTGGCAGGAGTGAGAGTGAGCTGAGGGATGCCGGAGCGACGAGCGTGCCGACGTCGCCCAGACAAGAGGATGATGGACCGCCGATGGCTCGACTGAGAGATAGATCGGAGCGCGGAGCGTGTCACATCCTGCTCGAGCACTGATGAGTGATTGATGATTTCCTTTGGACCATTGAGACAGGGATATTCGAGATTTGATACCCTTCGTGTGCATTTGCATTCATGCACGGCATACATCGCATGTTATTTGTCATACACTGTGATTTATCTGTTTCTCGTACTGGGGTTCTGACCCCCTTCGCGGGGGGCTGTCATGTCTTTGTTGTATGGGCATGACAGGTGGTACAGGTGGACGTACTGTGGATGCTCGAGACGAGGCATCAATAAATACCAGAGCTCCTTGAGAGCGAGCTCCTTGAGAGCGAGCTCCTTGAGAGCGAGCTCAGGTGTATGGTTCATGTTTTGAGTCCCAGTAGTTGTTTAGTATTTTTACTTATGTTTTAAATTACCGGGGTATGCCCTGAGTATCTGTATTTTTAAGTATTACTTTACTGAGAATGCTTATGCGATGAATATCATGTTAGATGTAAAACTGGAAATACATATTTTCACTATTCGGAAATGTTTTAGAAACAAAATGCGAAAAATTTGAGGGTCACTTTTTATAAGTTTTAAACTAAATCTTCCGCTGTTTACGTTAATATAACAACCGTGTGTTAATTAAACCTCTGATTAGGACCAGGCTCTCACAGTTGGTATCAGAGCATAATCTGGGATATGCTCGGACTAGAGTTAGGACACTGAGTGTAGACACAAATGAATTGTTTGTGCATGTGTCTGACTATCTGATTTATATGCACTTGCCTGCTATGTTTACATGTTCGATAATGAGATTTTATGCATGTACTGGATTAGTAAGCAGGAATAATGAGATGTCATATCTCTGAAGATTTTAATATGCCGAGTTGCTCATAATCTAGAGAATATGAATGCTGAGTTGCATATATTATGCTGAGTTGCATATAATTTTGAGAATTTTATCTGTTAGCACTGATAGTTGCTGATAGGATGTTGATGTAGAATGAATGATGATAACATCTATTACTTGAGATGTATGAATTATGTTGGACAGTTAGTGTTTGGACAGGTAGCTGTGATATAGACTTTAAGAGTTACTATCGAATCTGTAGACACTATAAACTGTTAATTGCACTATAATTTAGTGATAATGTGTCCATTATTGGAAATTGTATTTATCACTTTGGGATTTAATCCTTATGATTAGTGGATGCCACTAGAATTATTTAGAACACTTTTTTGTCGATTGACATCGGGAATTTAAGTCTAAAAGACCAAGGTTATCCGTATGAGTTTACGTCAAAACCTGTGTACGCCAAGATGATAATATAGAACTTGAGAATATTGAAACTAGCAATATTTCAACTGAAGAATGGAGTGTAGTTGTTGTGAGAAACAACGAGAATTGGTTTGAATGAGGACTTGGTTTAGGGGACTGTCGTGATTTAATTCCAGTTTTGTGTCCGAACTATGAATAAAAACTTCACTATGAACTCTTTTAGATGAGACTATCTAGAGTAATGGTATTGATGACATGGAAAATGATAATTGATTATCGTGGACTTGAGAAATGGAAATATCTGCTTAATCTCAATAGCTATTCAATAGTGAAGAGATTAGATAAGGAATAAGACACCAAGGTGGTGCGAAGTAATTAGAACTGGATTAAAGATTAATGAAGTGACTATCATTGCGATAATCCAAGTAATCCTGGAAAAGTTTCAGAAGTATCACTCAAATTTATCCAGCTCTAGTAGTTCTAGAGGTACTATGAGATTGTAGAATACCAAATTTTTTTGAGGTCACTGTGGATGTAAATATCTACTGATCCATTTGAAAGAATAATAGAAACTAATATCGATTGTGGCCAGTCAGAGCATGTCCATGACGTGCTCAGGAACATATGCAGCCATGACAACAAATACCCTGAGCTAGGGGTAGATATCATGGTGGTTATTCTTCACGACCACTCAGTTTCAGCAGCAGTTAATTACCTGTAGACCAGAGAGTATACCTTGACAATGGGATTGAGATGTCTCCAGGATATATAACCATTTCGATTTTGGCAATGATAGAGATGCTAGTGATCACAGAGACATGTTGTGTATTGGTCACATGACACGAGTTTGATTTGAGATAAAATCATTGGTTTCATATATTGCATCAAATGTGCATTGATAATGATGATTGGGAAAATACACTAGCAGTGATAATTATACTATCCACACTTGTAATAGTGAACTACAGATTTCAGTTTGTTGATAGTGTTGTGGATTTGAATTAATTGGTGTTGTCGAAATATGGTTTTGATTGTATCAAGGGCATGTATACTCTGATAAATTTTGAGATATTGCAAGTTGATTTCAGAGTATAATGAATTTTTGATTATATTGTGGCTACAAATGAAATGTATATCGCCACGAATAGCAAGCTAAGATATTGATAGTATCAGCTATGAAAATATTGTGGTTGCAATACTTGGAAAACGAGGGATATTTGATAATAAGCAGTTGATGCTTATCAAAAAGAGTCGAGGTTGACTGATATTATAGAGGTAAGAAAACCTACAAAGATTTTCCTGAGGAAATGAAAGAATTTTCACTAAAGAAGGAAATTGATTTTAACTATTCGTTGATGACAAGGAATAGATTTGATATCGAAAGCACTGTACGGAATGTCATCAGCAGAGTTGACAGATATATGAATAGTTGCTGAATATCCTCGATACTAGTACATATGTCTGAGTATGTCACCTTGAGGGAACATCAGTATTGTTCGTGAAGAAGAAAAATGATATGATGAAGATGTGTATCGATTAAAGGTAGTTGAATCGGGCTATTGTCAAGAATAAATACCCACTACCTAAGATCGAAAAGTAACTGATCAAGTTGTAAGGAACTTTAATGTATAAGAAGAACGATCTTTACTCTGGTTACCATCAGTTTGAGTCAGAAGAGAAAATATTCTCTAGGCAATTGGTCAAACCAGATATAGACATTTTGAATTTTGGAAATGTCATGTGGTCTGACAACTATACCGGTAGAGTTATGAATTTGATGAAGAAAATTTTCGTAACTTTGGGCGGAAGTGTAATCATATTCATCAGTGGTATACTAGTGTATACGAGATCCGGAAGGAACCACACAGAACACATGTGATTGATTTTTCAGATGCTTCGTGAAGCTCAAGGGTGTACCAAGTTAGTGAAATGTAAATCTTGGTTGAATCAAGTGTTTGTTTTGGGATAGGTGATATCATCTCACCAGATACCTATTGATTCCAGTAAAGTAAAGATAATACTAATTTGGCCAAGACCAATCATTGTACTCAAGATGAAAAGTTTTATGAATTTTGACAGATACTACAGGCTTTTACGGAAAGATATTCTAGGATAGCCTGTCTTATGAACTAATTGACCAAGAAGAAATTTGATATTCGTTTGGTCAGATGAATGAGAAAGCAGTTTTCATAACTGAAGCTGAAATGGACTACAACCCCAATGTTGTTTTGGTTTAACTGGTTCAGGGAGATATGTAGTTGTGCAAAGACGTATGTCAAAGATTTTAAGATATGTTCTAATGTATCATGAAAAGATAATTGCATATTCTTGAGATATAAGCGATGACTGGATTTATTAAAGAATTTGACTTTGATAGTCAATATAAATCAAGGAAAATGAAACTAGTAGCAGATGCACTGAACCTAAAAGTGCAAGATGCAATGGTAGCATCGATGTTTGCTTTGCAGTTTGATAACCTCTGATTTCGATGATCGGAAAGACTCGAAGGACAGACCCATACAGATATTAAGAAATTGGTTCTGTCTTATCAACCAAGTAAATTTTGTATGCCATTTAGTGGTTGTTGCGAATGAAAAATCAGTATATAGCATCGAATTTTACTGATTTGAAAGACGTATTACAACAGAAAGCACACTATAGAGAACATAGTGTTATTCTGGGAATGATGAGATGTATCATTCTCGAGATCCTATTTATGACGGGATGGTATAAAGAAAGAATTTTTGAATTTTGTGGCAAATAGTTTGACATGCCAGCAGGTCAAGATAAAATACGAGACCTAATGGGATGTTACAGGATTTGTAAATACCACAACGAATTTGGGATTTCTAGTTTTGAGTTTTATAACTCAAATATTTACAAACAGAGATTGTGAAACAAGTTGAATCGAAATTGATTGACTATTCAATACAAGATATTGATTTCATGTGATAGTCTATATGTCTATGAGAGGACGACATGTTTAAGATATGGATAATGTGGTTAGTTACAGTGGTTTCTGTAATAGATGTATCTGATTGAGATCCGAGGATAATATCATAATTTGAAAACTATTTTCTAGATGTCATGG
>CAJQUN010001242.1:0-86849 GCA_907163345.1 Haberlea rhodopensis | reverse complement strand
GTTGTGTACGAGTTTGCCCCCAACGAAGCTTGTGATTTCTCGAACTCCATTGAAACTACAGAATAATGATGATCAGATTAGTAGAGGGGCGAAGAATTTATGAAGAAAGTATGTGTTTGAACTAAGATCTTATTTGTATTTTATATGGAGTTCAGTCAAGATTCCCAACAAATCCAAATCATACTTTGCGGCAACGTAATGTGGCTTGCCGCGAGGCCTAAGTCATTTTGTTACCCCAATTGTCACGGTCGATAAAAAATTAGCATCAAATATTTAGGCAGTTGAGTTCTTGTTTTTAGGATGAGTTATTTTTTTGTTTATTTATTATTATACTTTGTTTTGCTTATTTTTCTCTCCGTTTTTATTGTCCCATTTGATAGGGAAAAGTAACTCGGGCCCTCGCGGCAAGCCACATAAGTTGCCACAAATGTATGATCTGGATTTGCTAGAATCCTGATATAACTCAAACTGAACTCACATAAAATAAAACTAAGATTTTAGTTCAACAAAAGCTCTTCTTCATAAATTCTCTTAGTCCCTCCACTAATCTTGATCATCATTATTCTACAGTTCCAATGGAGTTCGAAAATCACAAGCTTTTCATTGGGGGGCATAACGCGAAGCACAAACAAAGAAAATCTACACCAAAATTCGTAGCCCAAAGACAGGCACGCAACTTTTCATATGCTTATTTAGCTTTTAACCCACTTGCCACAGGTTCTCGTAATTCAGAGTTTTGGCTGCATTTAGAAGCATATCTACAACCACCGGACTTCTGGGAAGTCTCGTCTCCCTTTGGTTGTTCATCCAAGGCTCTCTTTTTCGATTTATTTTGCAGGCTCTGTCGTAATCTTTTAGCTTTTCGAACACGTTGAATTCCGCCACTGCATTTTCTGCAGAAACCATTTCCCTCTGGGTATGTCAACACGAGGCGGGTTCATGCAGTACGTGTGATATGCATGATCACAGACATCACAAAGGACAATCTTATCATCATCCCGATCAGTGAAGCAAGTTCCACACAGACAAGAAGGGCAATACCAGCAGTGACCGTAAGAAATCAACTGCTTATTTGTCAAGCAATTTGTGTGGTAAAACTTCTGAGGACAGAAGGGATGGCCACATATTCTGTAATCCTCTACTCTTTTGATCACAGTTCTACACACCTTGCACTGTGTAAACCTTTTACTCCTTTCATTTGCAACTAATTCCGTTGAGCTTTCTTCCAATTCCTCTGGCGTTTCCTCATACAGAAACTCATCCTCTTCATTGCCATCAAATGAAGCATTGAGCCTCTCGCAGACTACACAGTTGTCATGTGGAGATTCTATTCGCTTTGAAGTACAGTTGGCACAATACCAACTTTTCACGGGAATTTCTGTAACAGCAGGCTCCACACAGGAGATATGATATATCTCCTCGCATGAATCACAAACTAAACCATTTCTTCCATCGGCCTTCTCCCCACAGCGCCTGCAGGTGTGAACTTCATCAAGAGCATGGGCCATTGTTCGCCACTGTTTAGCGCGAGTGTCATATTCTTGAGCAAGGAGCTGTCAGCATCACAAATGGGAAAATCATGTCATTCGGCAACCACCCAAACATCAAGAACTTAGTACCCACTATTTTTTCCCCAAGAAACTCTAGTCCTTAACTAGTTATATTTCTTAATTTGAACATAAAGTTTCTTTAACAAGGATTTAGTATCTATCACGATCTCAAGTCCTCTCAACTATAAAATCAAAATAAACGAGCAATACAGGAAAAACTCTGTATATTTCTCAAAATACCTTTTTGCAACCACCACCCAAAAAAAAAACGTGTCAGGGCATGCTGCTTAAGAGTGTAGACGCAATTAGAAAAAAACAAGTATGAAATAATGGAAAAATAAAGAGAAACTCCAGGTCATAAAAAACTAAATTTTCTGAGCAACCGGTCGCCAACCACTGACCTAAATGAAAATGCTCTTGGAACATATACCGGCATACAGAAGATTCAATCTTTATGAGGGAAAATACCAACCACAACCACTATGTTTTTGGTAATATAAACAGAAATCATATCAACAAATAAATAGCAATAATGGGGGATTAGACAATAAAAAAGAGCGCACCACTCTCACCTTGAATCCATACGAAAAAAAGGCAGTGGAACAAAAAGGAAAAAAATCATCCAAAAATAAAAAGTAAAGAATAAAAAAAAGGAAACAATTACCTCATGTCTGTCATCATCAGAAATGTTGTGTCCTGAACTCCCATCCTGAGGAACGAAAAGTACTAGTTAAACAAGGATGTTAAACATATAGGTATACTAAATTAAGAGTTATCCTCTCAACTTAATTCCATAGGAAAGAAAAAGGCAATTGAACAGAAATGGAGAAACCATCAAAAAATAAAAGAAAGTAAAAAGGGAACAATCACCTCTTGTCTGCCATTCTCAGAAATATTGAGTTCTGAACTGCTTGTCTGAGGAAATGAAAAATTTAAGTTAAAAAAAACGACTTCAAAGATGCAGGGAAACTAAAATTATGAGATTCAGAAGACAACACGCATAGAATAAGCATATGTAGGCCAGCTCAACTAACCCGTTCTCGAAAAGATGCCGTTGTTTTTTCTGAAAGGCACTTTGCAAGGGCAACTATATCAGTGCCAACATTTTGAAGCCGTGTCAATACCTACAGAATAAATCCAGTACTTGAAAATGGAACTGAAGCATATTGGTCGAACGAAGTAACATGAACTTCAGAATTGGGCATGCCATAAACTTAAATAGTGCATGCTTCCCTTTTATATGACCAAAAGGTCACAAGATTTGATCGAACTTTGATCTTATGCCATTTCAACAAAGGGAACCAGACAAGCTATCCTTCCCCTCTAAGAACGGATTTTGGATGGGTATTGGCATTAACAAAGAAACAATTAAAAACCATGATAACCAGGAGGGAAAATTTACACCTATATCCTAGGATACCCTATCAAGTGAAATTATGAAAATCAAAGGAAAAAGTTCATCACAGTCAGTAGCACAAACTTAAGAAAAAATAATTGGCACAAATTTCTGAAGTAGACACCCAATTTCTTCGCAGACACACGCATACACTAAGGAGCGAAAGAGAGCCTCTGCACAAATGGCCATCGCCAGCATAAGTAAAATATCAGCTGTTCTTTATGCAGAGTTCTTTGGTAAAAGTCAAGATAAAAACATTAAATGCAGTAAAGAGATCACAAACTTTCAGAAGAAAACCTGTTGGACATCCGAATGAAATAGTATAGGTGAACTTTCATATGCTTTCTCCTTGATCCTTGAGTTTATGTGACTCAAATCAAGCAACTTTTCAGTCTTCATTCCTTGAAAATTTTCGAGTAGTAAACTGCATAATTGCGAAAACTTTTCTGACACAAAAATATCAGAAAGTGTGGACCGACAGAGCTCAGTGACTGGGTAATGATTCAATGCCTTTATGGATCCATTAGATGGCACATTCAAACTTTCCTTCGGTTCATTTTGGAGTCCGTCACAAAAAGACCCAGCCGGCAAGGAGCAATTCTCCCCATTTTCACAAGATTGAGCAGATTTCTGCATGGGAAACCATAATAATTTGTTGAGATATTTTACAATATACTGGATGAAAGCATAGGTTCTGAAACATTAAAATAACTAAGTACCTTAACATTAGATTTGCTATCAGTTCCAGGATGAAACACAATAGCATCTTGGATGCATCTTTTCAAACCATCTTCACCCTCCAATGACTGATATACTTGTTCAAGAATAATATTTCTTGGGTGCTTGATTGAGCAATTACTGGAAGCAGTTTCATAAGAATGCTTCTGAAAATCGAATACATGATTCATCGACTGCAAAAATCAAATGAAGAAAACTCAGAATACACATATAAAGGGATTAAAAAGAAGAATATTCACAGAAAGGGTAAAAACTTCTCAGAAAACCAAGTATACAGAAACATCATGAAAAATCTGTCGTATCATCAGATTTACACAAAAATGTACATGCCAAACTAAACAAAATTGATGCCTCGTGAAGTTACCGACACATTCAATAATATGGAAGAATGGAACGAACTACTGTCAAGACAATAACTGAGTTACAATCCACTGTAATAAACAGTTGGATGAGCTTTTTCGCTCACAATTGAGCCCAGAGACAAAAACCATGACAGTTTTTGTACTTCAAGTCTTGTATGTTTCTTAATTCTAAAAATCCAGCATGTGGCTTTCACATGAAATTCAGTTAAAACACATTGAAATAAACTACAAGGAACAAAAAGGGAAGAAAATCACGTAGATAGGGAGGGAATAGATGGAAAGGCATCAAGAAGAAATGCTTATTTCCAAGTAATTTAACATTTCAAGCTGTTTACTCAAAAATATATAGAATCTTCAATAAAACGACAATGAAATACCAGTTTCACTTCGTAACGCATGACTTGCACGCTTATGACAAGGGTTCAATTAATATCATGTTAAACAACAACCAAAATAAGGACATTTGACCAGCTTTTACATTTCTTCCGACATACAATCAAAAAATTATATCCTTCACACATTTTTCTCATGGGTGTTAAAAAAATGTTTAATTTGAAAGAGCTAGATGAATACACCACAGTTCAGTACCCCCAAAAAGAGTTTGTTTTCAGCCTCCACATCATATACAGTTTCCTGATCATATATTTGAGCAATATGGCACTATAGAATAGCTCGAAAAGTAACAATTTTATGGCTATTAGCTCCCTAAATAGCGATTTCATTGCAGCTCCTTATGGGCTGTCAAATAACGTCTGTTTAAAAAGGAATGTGAGGCATTTACCACAATCACACTCAAATCATATAATTTACTCACCATTACCAATTTTAATAATAATTAACCTGTAAGGAAAAATATATGGCTCCATGAAAAGTGAAATTAACTTAAATTTTTCATACTAAATCAATAGTGACCTCAGCATTTACAAGTTACAAGGATTAGATTAAATGGAAAACTACAAGACAGCAAACAACAGTACTTGGACTTGGGTGCTGTAACTTCATAGGACTTCATGCATAAGAATATGTATTCCAGCCATCTTTCTTTCTCCAAAATTTAGGGTTGAGAACCCAAATTCACTTCACTTTCTAAAGGTTGGTTTGCATTCAAGAATTATAGGAGGAAAGCAACAGCATAAAGCATAATGTAAGAAAGTTCTTCTACAGCGTTTCTCTATGTGGAAAAAAACTAATCAATTAGAAAAAAAAATAAATGTTGCTGTATACTATGAAAATAAAATTTCAAATTTATTTGAAACTCGAGATCTCCTGAAATAATACATGGATAATAATTTATCACATCTTTCTCGTAACCAACTGAATGAAAATGCTCACCTAGTTATTGACTCAAATCAAAGTGGAGAGAAAATTATTAAGCAAATAATCACCCAGCCATCTTTCTTGCACTAACATTTGAGGCTGATCTTCATGGAATTTTCTCAATTCTCTAAGGTTGCGTCTGGTAGGAGGATTTAATTTGAATTATAGGATTTAAGAATAGATTTGAAACTTGGATTTGAGAATGAAGCCCATCTTGGGTACATTTCATATTCATTTCAATCACTATAAAATTTGTAAAATTAATAAAAAAAAGTGGATCTAAAATTCACCCGTAAATTCATCCAAACACAAATAAGTCAATCCAAATGCACCCTAAAGGAAATTGCCCAATAGATGGCCAGACACAAACTTTTTGAGATGACGTCATTCAACGAAAATCTTCATGACATTAAAAGATTGAAACGTCCAGCAAAATCGGCACAAGCAATTTTCATTGTTAAGCAACTTTTCTATCTCAGTCAAAATCCATTGAATCCAACAATGGTGGTCTAAGAAGTAACAACGAACAAAATTTATAATACTGACATTTTTTTAAATTAATGATCCGACCTTTTCAAAAGAATCATCAAAACCATAAACTACTCATGCATTTCACATATTTACAGAGCATTCCGTACCAAAATTTGTTGACAAATAATCCTTACATAAAGTACTGAAATGTAAAGTGCAAAAACAATGACCACAAGAAGAGTCTTTAAATATTTACCTGCTGGTACATGCATCAAAGGCTACATAAATTGCAAAAATCAGAAGATTGCAAAACTCAAATAAAAGGAAATATTGCCACACCTTATGGACGAAGTGACTAGTTGAATCACTCCAAATCTGCCCACTGTCTTGAATGTTGGCACGCTTCCGCCTCTTGTAAGTAATCATATCATCATCTCTCAAAACGGATGACCCAATAACAACTTCCATAGCAATGCCATTTGCTTTCTCAGAAACAATATTTTGCAGCATTACTCCACTCTTAGTAACATTATCATCTCCACAATCAATTATTTCTTTCACTATATCAACCATTCCTAATTCTTCACTTAACAACAATCAAAATTTAAGTAAACTGTGCCGTTCAAGTACTGAGGTTTCGTGGCCATAAATAGACCATTGTAGCATCAAACAAACTCGAGTTTCCTGCTAATTTCGCAATTTTAGACAGAGCAATCATTTGGGGCATATACAACCGAGAAACCTAAAACCCCCAAAACCAAAGCATTTGAATTCGAACTTGAAAATAATTACTTAAAAAAAAAAAACCATAACACAACCATAGAACGTATGCAAAAACACAAATTATAGAACTTGGCGAGTGATAAGGAAACTTACTGGAGCTAGGGAGCACAAAAATTCAGAGCCGTTAAAATTTGGAACCCTAGAGAGGGATAGGGGGTGTGTTAAAATTTTAAGAATGAGAGGGACTAGACTTGATATAAAATTTGTTAAAACACATTCGCTACTTTTCACGGCCTTTCTCTTGACCGGGAACCGGCTAACCCAATGTCTCGGAACAATTGTGTGATTCTGCAAATAACTGACAAGTGTCAGTTACTTTTTTGATTTCTTCGCGCTTTTTTTTTTTTACTTTTAGATAAATAATTAATTTTGTTTTTTTTAAAAGAGTTGACTTGGCCAGCATGCTAGAATTAGGGATGGACGTTCGGATCAGACCCGGCCCAAAACAATCGGGAATACCGATCGGGGAATGAAAATTCAGGTAATATCGAGTATCGGGTCGGATATGCTAAACCTAGTCATGTGTAGAGATGTATTAATTGCTAATCACATAATAGCTATAATGTATTTGAGCAATATAGAATCGATACTTATCTGTTGTAGTAGACCAAGGTCGAGCTGCTTTTATTATGGACATGGTTTTCTTTTTTTAGTTCAAGGATGATTTCTTCCCTTCTTTTCAGGTTGATTATTTCTAGCAGTAGCAGAGAGATCCATACATGCACCATATTTTTTTATTCCAACAACAGAGAAGCTTTCAAGGTTGAGGATGCAGGTGATGTACAATATGAAGATATCAGACTAAAATAGCCTTCAGGCATCCGCATCAAAAGAGTGACCGAACACTGATATATAGCAAACTTGACATTTGTATGTTCGCAGCATTAGCAAGATTCATCTGAAACTGTGTTAGACTTTGTTCGTGAAAAAGGTCCAATTCCTTCATCAGATAAATTTCCAAGCCCAGAATAACCTTATCCCAATCATATAATTTACTCAGATCAACTTCATGAGTAGCAGCTAGGAACAATGTTGATTTCGAATTCTCAGGCAATCCTCGAATCAGCCTCCAAGTTTGACGCGAATTGTTTATAAGCTGTTGAAATGGCATTTGGTGATCTCTAGGGTCTTGATTTGGGACAATCTTGAACTGATTCCAAGCATGTATTGACGTGAATGATGCTTTCTCGGTTCTTTCTGTAGTTTTCGAATTTGGATTTATGTTATTCAATGGTTCAGCTGATATAGAGGTGTATATATACATTTAATGGGATCAATGTAGCTGACAGAAATACTGGAATCAACTAAGGAATCGAAATCGCAAGTTAAAAAGAAGAAAAGTGCGGCTTGGTTTCCTCATCCTTCCACCTTTTGAGTTTCTCGGCTGCTATGGTTTGTATGGGAGGAACATTTGGATGTAAATGGATACTTAATACTATCTTTATTTTAAATGACTCAATTAGTTTACGTTATATATTATTATATTGCTAGGAATCTGATAGCACACGCAGCGGAATAAATAAATAAAATCCGATTCCACCAATGATCTATACGAAGGAAAACCATATCAATTATAGATTTATACCTTTGTAGCTTGTTTGATGCAGTATCCTCGATGAAAAATGTTTATGAGTCAGACCAAAACTTCACAGCTTTTTCTCTACGGTATCCACACGATCAAATCGTCTAAAGGGACGTTGAATTTTTTTTCAAGGTGCAAGCCTATAAATTTCGATGATGAAGGACGGCTTATCTTTTTCGTATTCTTCATTCTTTCCTGTAAACCCTAACACACACACACACACACACACACACATATATATATATATATATATATATATATAGGTTGCGAAAACAAGCTAGGGTTTCGAAAAAATAGCCCAATCCAATATATATTCGTGTATATATATATATATCATATATATATATATATTGCATATATATAATTATTTTTGATTAGGACTGTTCCTAATTTATTTAATTCATCAAATGAATTTTATCTCCCTTTATCGATTTAGTCTTTTGTGTGACACGTTAGGATCTTGTAATGTTGGCAGTGATATAAAATCTTATTTTATGTCACAAGCAATGAGCGGTATCTAGCAACATATCAAGGGTACCCAAGTTATAAGAATGTCATTGACTCGACATTACCTATGGCATGTGATAATATATTTTTTTATGTGATAATACATGGTGATAATATTCACCATGTAATTTAATCCCTTTGTTCTAGGTGTTTAAATTGAACATGAGTCATGGAAAAATGTCATATTCGTATAGTTCAATCTTTTATTTCTTGATTTTCGAGTAGACTAGAATTAACGAATAAGCTCGATATCACATATCGACTCATTCGAGCATGGCCATGAATTTTAGTTTCACTCGATCAAGGATCCAAACACTTCTCTTATTATATAGGAGGGACAAATCATATATTGATGACTCAACATCCCTCTACATAATTCGTAGTATATCAAATGATTGTCTTTATAGTTTACCCTATTATAGGTAACGTTTGATAATATCTAGATACAGAACTCCTTATGTTGATGATTATATACACTATTATCACTATGAGAATCGCTTATGACATTCACATAACAATCCATGTAGCATTCTCATGGTGGGTCGGTCCAGTACATAGTTCTCTAAAATGTACCTATGTGTTTATTCGATATCTCATATCCATGAACAAATTCATCAGTCAATACATACTAGTCTGTATGCATTATTATTATCCTAATTCATAATAATACTTGACTAGGGACAATCTTTAAGAATAATATAATATTATTCTAAGGACATTAATATATATTTATTCACATTACACAGATATTGAAATAATATATAATAATGAATTGACATTCAATGTATGCCAAAATCAATCATCTAATGAATTGTCTTAGGGGCATATCCCAACAAATCTCTCACTTGCACTAAGATCAATCAGACATGTACTTAATGCCTAAAGATCTAGAATGACGATCATGCTTATGTTGTTACAGCGGTTTCGTCAGCGGGTTAGATACATTATCATCAGTTGGTACTTTGCATATTTTCACATCTCCTCTTTCAATGATTTCTAGGATGAAATAAAAACGATGAAGCAGTGTTTGGATTGTTGGTGAGATCTGTGTTCCTTAGCCAATGTGATGACTCCATTGTTGTCACAATAGAGTTCAATCGGATCTAAAATGCTAGGCACTACCCCAAGTTCAGAAATGAATTTCCTTATCCAAACAACCTCCTTAGCTGCATCTGAGGCAGCAATATATTCAGCTTCAGTTGTAGAGTCGATTAATGTCTCTTGGTTTGAACTTTTCCAGCTTACAGTACCGCCATTTAGGCAAAACACATATCCTGACTACGATCGAAAGTCATCCTTGTCGGTTTGGAAGCTGACATCAATGTAACCCATTACATAAACCAAGAATGTATCATTAGTTCTTCTCAAGTACTTTAGGATATTCTTGACAGCGATCCAGTGACATTCACCTGGATCAACTTGGTATCTGCTCGTCATGCTTAAAGCATATGAAACATCGAGACGAGTACATATCATGTCATACATGATAGATCCAATAGCTAATGCATATGAAATATTACTCATGCATTGTCTCTCATCTTGTGTTGAAGGACCCTGGTCCATCGAGAGATATATCCCATGTGTCATAGGCATGAACCCTTTCTTTGATTCTTGCATGCTAAACTGTTTTAACATTTTATCTATGTATGTACTTTGGCTTAGGCCAAGTAATTTTCTTGATCTATCTATATAGATATTGATACCTAACATATAGGTGGCTTCACCCAAGTCTTTCATAGAAAGCAACTCACTAGCCAAGTCTTTACAGATTGCAAGGCATGAATATCATTCCCAATGAGAAATATGTCATCTACATACAACGCTAGGAAGATAATTATTCTTCCACTAACTTGTAGACACGAGGTTCATCTACGTTCTTGATGAAACCAAACTCTTTGATTGCATCATCAAAACAAAGATTCCAACTCCGAGAAGCTTGCTTCAATCCATAAATGGATCGTTGTAGCTTACATATCTTTCCAGCATCCTTTGTATCAACAAAACCCTCAAGTTGTGTCATGTACACACCGTCAAGTAAGTTTTCATTAAGGAAAGCAGTTTTGACATCAATCTGTCAGATTTCATAATCATGAAATGCAGCTATTGCAAGTAAGATCCCGATGGATTTAACCATGGCGACTGGTGAGAATGTTTCATCATAGTCAATACCATTAATTTGTCTAAAACCTGTAGCAACCAATCGCCCTTTAAAGATATGCACATTACCATCCATGTCAGTTTTCTTCTTGAAAATTCATTTGCACCCTATCGGTTTCACCCATTCAGGTGGGTTAACCAAAGTCCATACTTGGTTTACATACATGGATTCCATCTCAGATTTCATGGCCTCTAGCCATTTATCAGAATCAGGGCACATTATAGCTTCTTGGTAGTGATCGCGTTTATTTTAAACAATTATTTTCTAGTGTGGCGCGATTATACCGCAAGTGCACGGTGTCAAGTTTAAGTATAATGATATGAAAGTAGGGATGTCGTACCCACATGGACTAATAGCAAATACTAGATTCAATTAGCTTAACTATATTTAGCCTACGAAATTGTTATGAATGATTAACTAATTTACTCAAATTTAGGAAATAACCGAAACACAAAGAGAAAATATAGTAAATAGTAGAGATAAATATCGAGACCCTGGTTCACTTAAGTAATCCCCCACAATTCATCTACTAGTTCTAATCAATATTAATGCATCTAAGGTGACACGTTTTCCTGTCATATCTAATATACTCTATCGAGCTATATTAAACCTAATACCAATATACAGTAAGTAACTATCGTTCATTACAAATTAATATTGCATACGCTTTATGAAAACTCCTAGCCTTCGATTACTAGATATCTAGAGCTATCACATATGTATTTGATATCATCTCTCGATCTCGGTCTAAAATCCACGGTATGTGTAATTTGTTCCGTATTACAATTTTATCTCTTGATCTCAATTGCAAACTAATATCATCCAAATGGTAGCTAATCCCTTAAAAGCATTACACAAAGATAGCAAAAACTCAATCAAAAACTAGAATTAAAATTGTGGGTTCATACAAAAGATCCACTAATCTCGATAAACAACTTAGCATAGCATACTAAAGCAAGAACAATGTTTTATCATATTAATAAACTTAATAAACATTGAAACTTTGAATAATAAACCAAAACAAAGTTTAGAAATACAGAAAATCGCTAGGTGTTGACTCTTGCTTTGATCATATCTCCCGTCTCTAGTTGCGTTGCTTGAATCTCCAACTTGCATATGATGGCTTCTCCCAAGTTTGGTAAAAGTCACCTCTTTGTTGCAAAAAAACTCCCTTTTGATAGTGAGAAATCTGAGCCCATCAAAATCTGGTATCCCAAAATAGCTAATCTATTAAAAAGGTAATTTTTTTCGCGCATGACTCTATAGCGATCGATCGCTTTCTGTATAGCAATCGATCGCTTTCTTTATATCAATCGATTTCTTCAACTTTATCTCTATGGCGATCGACCCCAGCTTGAGTGGCGATCGATCGCCTATTACTTCTGCCCCGATGCAATCGATTTCTTCTTTGTGGCGATCGATCGCCTTCTGTATAAAATTTCCACACATTCCTGCCTTGAAGCGATCGATTTCTTCTTTGTGGCGATCGATCGCCTACTGTAAAATTTCCCAACTCAACTCTTTCTTTCCAACGTCTCGGCTTGTTTTGTTCCATTTCAACCTTTCAGTCCATAAAATGGGGTTTTTCAGGTATTCCTTGCACTTTCACTGGATTCTTGAAAGTATACAAAAACACAACCAAAAGCGTAAAATCGTCCAAGAATCACTATAAAAATGGCAAGAAACATAAGCAAATATAAGTGCAGAAAATGGCACTTATCAACTCCCCCAAACTTAACTCTTGATCATCCTTGAGTAAGAATAGAATTAAAAACAGCGAAGCTCACAAATAGTAGGTAACATGGATTATTTCGTGCTCATATGTTTCTCTCAGGAATTTCACTCATACCACAACAAGAATCCATCCAACTGTTAGACAAGAAGTGTTTTCTCTTTAAATCAAATAACAAGCCTCAAACTCGGAACATGTATGTGTGTTATTGTCAATCACAAGTATCCTACAATCATCATAGATCAGACAGTGCTAATCAACAACATTCAAGATTATCATCGAGCATCCCATATGCCTATTTTTCAAGCACTTCTCCACTAATGTAATTAATACCTAGACTTGGATCAAAAGATCTTTTCAAGCTTATAATGTTAGGCCTTTTGGTGTCGGTTTCAAAGAAAATGTAGGAAAATAAAAGAAGAGAGTATAATTTGTAAATTTCATCTTAGCACATCTTCGACCCCCTCATTTTTTCTTTTCTTTTCTTTATATCTTTATATCCATTGGCTTTATTAAATTTTACCAAATGTGGTAAATGTTGAATCACCACATGGTTCATCATCACATAAATATACTATTTTTTTTTCTATGCCTTCAGTTTTCCTTTTTCATTAGGCATTGAATTTTTCTCTTGTAATAGCCCAAAACATAGTACGTGAATAACTTAATAGCCCAAAACATAGTACCCACATGAAATTCATTATACTCCCATAAGGTAAGGATACAAATTATTTTTAGGCTCATATGAAGGTAGGTATAGTGAGTTTCATCAACAAAAGTCGAATGTTGGTTAATTTCCATTCTTTTTTCCAATTAAGCTCAAGAGTGAACACTAGGGATAAATATAGACAGGGTAGGCTTGAAAGGATCGAGCGTTCCAAAGATTGTCTAAATCATGTCCAAGTCAAGTTCATAATTATAAAATTTCGCCTCAAAGTGCCATCATCAAATAGGTTCTATGATCACTCTAAGATGCTCAAGACATGTCATCAAGTTCACAGATATCATCACTACTCTAAATGCAATCAACAGTTCAACATGTCTACTCAAATCAAGATATTCACAACACGTCTACAATCTTCAAGATGCAAGTCAATCGGTCAATAATATTTGAATCTGATAAATCAGCCCGAATCGGCTTACTGGGTCGTTGCGATTTCGGGTTGGATGTCTAATTGTCCAGGCAGTAATGATAGTATAGTAGAGTCACTACTTTAATCCAATTACACCAAAAAGACAAAAGCAAAAAGTTTTCATGCTCTTCATTGGACTCATCGACACTCAACTTTTAACAACATAACAGCAACAGTAGACAAAATATCAAACCAAAATATAAAATCCAGGAAATAACACTACATTACTCACAATATCAGAAAATATGAATTCAAAAACCAACTACTCCCCCAAGTAATACATTGTCCTCAGTGTAGTAAACGTGTGAAAAAAATTAGGACAAAGTAATACCTGGACGATCGTCAGTGGTCGTCTCCCTCATCCACAGCGGCGTCTTCCTCGTCGTCATCCACTTCTTCATCCTCGGCGGTTGGTGGGTATTGCTAGAGAGTGGGTGGTTGTGGGAAAGCCAAGTGTGGATGAGCTTGCGCAGTAATAGTATGCCAGTCGTAGGAGAACTGCATTCTCGAAGTTCTAAGCGCATGTCATCCTGATTTTGCAAGATCTCATCTTGATTTCTCCGGCACTATTTTTGCTCGTCACGCATCAATCACTGGCAAAAGTTAAGTGACATTAGCTCCTCCTCTAGAGATTGGAATCCTTGAGGTATGGTCGTAGGAGAAGATATGGTAGAATAGCGACGAGGGACTCGACAACGTGATGAATGTGGCTGCTCTGGCTCTGGCACAGGCTCTTGTGTTGGCCTTTGCTCCGGAGGTGGTATTGCAATTTGAAGAGGTGCGAATGGATTCAGGGTCTCTTCATGAGTATCCCAGGGTACGCCCTCCTACCGACATACCTCAGTGACTAGTGATGGGAATGGAAGACTGGTCGTAGTGGAACCGTCCACCGCTAATCGCATAGAGGATGCGATGATGCTCCCAAGATTCACTAACCTACCAGTCATGATAGCAAAAACTAGCACTGCTCTATCCTTGGTAACCACGACTATGTGTGTAGATGGTAAGACCCGATGTGAAATGAATGTGAACCAAATATCCGCCTCGGCCTTCAACTACGTCTTCTTAAAATTCTCTATTTTACCATCATGAGTCAGTGTTCATTCCGTACCCTCCCACACAAGGTTTCAATGATTTCATTGTAGTCTATATGGTGTTGCACATAAGCAGAATAATGATCGCTATTATTTTAAACAATATTTCAGTGTAGCGATTGTGTACCGCAAGTGCACGGAGTCAAGTTTTAGTATAGATAGGAAGAATACGGATTGTCGAACCCATATGGACTAACAAGCAAGTACCAAATAAGATGCTTTTAACTATATTTAACCTACGAAATTGAATTAATAATTAAACTACTAAGTAATTAAATTAACTACTAATCCAACCAAGTCAATAAAAGTAAACGAGAAAAATCCACTAGAGAAGATTATCGAAACTTTGGCTCACCAATGCAATCCCTACAATTCTCGATTGAATATCCAAATATTTCTAAGGTGACGAGTTTTCCTAATGCATTCGTTATACTTTGGTCCAGTTATAACAAGTCTAATATTAATGTTGCAGTAAACCACTCCCGTGTCCTTATTGCACAATTAATATCGAATAAAGATCTATGAACACTACTAGCCTTCGATTTTGGTAAATCTATTGCTATCACACGTGTGCTAGATTTTACTTGGTCCGTATCAACCTAAAACCCACAGTATAATTTACTCTATCATATTGCAATATCCTATGGTCAATTCAATCGCAATATAACAATCATTCAAGGGTGATCAATCCCTCAAAAGCATGAAGATCAATAAATTATACTCAAAGAATTAAAGGAATTCAATCAAATAAATCATCAAATCATAGGTTCTTGATTCGTCTAGCCTCGATAAATAAAATTAGTTCCTCATAATAAATCAAAACACAACAAAACTAAGAATTAAAGACAAAGAAAAACTCACAGCGTCGACTCCGGTTGTAGATCTTCGCTCCTTTTATTGCTTCCTTCTCGATCGTCTCTTGAATTGCCTTGTTGAAGGTGTTCCAAAATCCTAGGATGGTTGATGGATGGAGGTGAATGATGGTGATATGGAGGATGAGAGGATGGATGGAGGCTATTCCTAGGGTGTAAAATCTAATAAAAAGTCCCTATTTTCGTCCAAGACCTAATATATATAGTGGTGAAGGAGTTTGGTAAAGTTTGGACACAAAATAATCAAGAAGGAAACAAAATCTCAAAATTTTCGGGTTTGGCGATCGATCTTCGTCATTTGCCGATCGATCGCGGAAACATTCTGGACAAAATAACCAATTTTTTCATATCCGCAATCGATCTTCGTCATTTGCCGATCGATCGCGGAAACATTTTGGATGATGGCGATTGATCTTCGTAAGTTGCCGATCGATCGCGAAAATCTGGCGATCGATCTTCGTAAGTTGCCGATCGATCGCGGATCTCAAAATCTGCGATCTTGCGATTTGGTCCCTCATTTTCCATATTTGCTCAGTTTGGTCCTTTTTCAGCATTTTAAGCCCATTTCATCCACTTTTATGCATTTGGACTTAGATTCCTGAAATATACAAATATATACCAAAACATGTAATATTTTCTAGGAATCACTACAAAAACCACTATAAAATCATTGTAAAATAAGTATAAAAATCACACTTATCAACTCCCCCAAACTTAAACTTGATCGTCTCGAGCAAGAAATAAGATCAAAATGTAGAGTTCAATTTTGATAATTCAAATAAACCAATTCCCAGTCAATCATGAAGCTCAGACATCTCACTTACAGACAAACAAGAGTCAATCAAAAATGTTCAACAAGTTGTGCTTTTTTTTTTAGATCGAGCAACATGTCTCCAAATCAGAATGTGCGTGTGTGCTATTATCATTTTCAAGTTTCATGCAAATTTCATAGATCAAATCATGCTATTCAATGATAAGTAAAATTATCTTTGAGCATTCCATAGTCCTATTTTCAAACACTTCTCCACTAATGTAGTCACTCCCTAGACTTGGATCAATAGGTTTTTTTAAGCTTGTAACGTTAGGCCTAGGTGATGGCTTCAAAGAAAAGATAGGATAGCACAAAGAAGAGAGTATAAGCATGTAATGTTTATTTTTTTAGCACAAAATTGAGCTTCTCTTCTTTTTTTCTTTTAGCCTTGGCCACTTTGGGTCTTAATTAGATTTTTTTTTCAAAGCTTTATCTATCTTTTTCTTTTCCCATTCATCATTTTTTTCAATAATAAGCTCATCAAAATATAGCAATTTATGTGCATCTAATGAGATTCATTATACTCCCTTTAGGTAAGGATGAATTCTTTCAATTTAGGCTCATAAAGGTTGGCATAATGAGTTGAAAAAAAAATGTTGAATGGAGGCTAATGGTATGTTAACAGTTCTTTCTAAAATCTGCTTCACTTCCCTATTAGATACTTCAACTTGCCCACAAGTTTGTGGATGGTAAGGTGTTGCAACCTTGTGGGTAACACCATATTTTCTTAAAAGTTTTGCAAAAAGTTTGTTGCAAAAGTGAGACCCACTGTCACTAATGATTGCTCGAGGGGTGCCAAATCGAGTAAAAATATTCTTTTTTTCAAAAACAGCACCACCACTTTAGCATCATTAGTGCGTAAAGCTGCAGCCTCAACCCACTTTGACACATAATCGACCGCAACAAGTATATAATAGTTTGAACACGAATTTGGAAATGGTCCCATGAAGTCTATGTCCCAAACATCGAATAATTTACATTCAAGAATATTGTTTAAATGCATCTCCTGTCTCCTAGAAATACTATCAGTTCTTTGACATTTATCGCAAGCGGAAACGTACCTGTATGCATCCTTAAATAAGGTCGGCCAATAAAAACCGGATTCAAGTACCTTTGCAGCAGTTTTGGTTGGACACATGTGTCCCCATACCTCTCGGTCATGACAGTGGTTCATGATAGACGCCATCTCCTCCTCAGGAACGCACCTCCTAATCATATTGTCTGCACAAACCTTGAACAACAATGACTCCTCCCACATGTAGTGCTTAACATCAGATAAAAATTTCTTCTTTTGATAAAAAAGTCATTTGTGGGAGGATAACGCTAACGAGATAATTCGCAAAATCAGCGTACCAAGGTAGTGTAAGAACTTGAAACAGTTGTTCATCATGAAATTTCTCATTTATCTCTTGTACTCTAGTATCATGCTCATCAATCACATTATCAATCCTAGACAAATGATCTGCCACTACGTTCTCTACACCCTTCTTATCTTTAATTTCTAAGTCAACCTCTTGTAATAAAAGAATCCATTTAATCAAACGTGGTTTAGCGTCTTTTTTAGCAAGGAGATATTTGAGTGCAGAATGATCAGTGTAAACAATTACCTTAGATAGACAAAGACAGGATTGAAACTTGTCAAAAGCAAATACTACTACTAGAAGTTCTTTCTCATTGGTGGCATAATTTTGTTGTGCCTCATTTAAATTTCTACTAGCATAGTAAATCGTATGAAATACCTTATTCCTTCGTTGTCCAGTACTGCTCCAACTTTGGTGTCACTAGCATCGCACATCAACTCAAATAGAATATCACAATCAGGTGCTACCAACACAGGTGTTGTTACCAACCTCTCCTTCAATGTCTCAAACGCCTGCAAACAATCAGAATTAAAATCAAATGGTGCATCCTTGGTCAATAAATGAGACAGAGGTTTTGAAATCTTGGAAAGAAATCCTTAATAATTCTTCTATAGAAACCAATGTGGCCTAGAAAACTACGAACTCCCTTCATTGATACAGGTGGAGGTAGTTCTTGTATCACTTGTATCTTTGCTCGGTCCACTTCAAAATACCCTTTTGGGATTTTTGTGCCCCAAGACTATACCTTCTTGTACCATGAAGTGACACTTCTCCAAGTTCAATACCAAGTTCATTCTTCACACTTTGTCAACACCAGGTCAAGAATATGCAGGCAAGAATCAAATGAATTTCCAAACACAGAAAAGTCATCCATGAAAACCACTTGAAATTTTTCTACCATATCATGGAATATACATCATACATCGTTGATACGTAGCAGGTGCATTACATAGTCCAAATGGCATTCTCCTAAATGCAAATGCACCATAAGGACAAGTGAAGGTGGTCTTATCTTGGCCCTCAGGTGAAATGGCTATCTGATTATATCCCGAATAACAATCTAAGAATCAATAAAAATCATACACATCTAGTCTCTCTATCATTTGGTCAATGAAGTGGAGGGGGAAGTGGTCTTTACGTGTAGCTTCATTTAACTTTCTATAATCAATACATACCCTCCAACTAGTGATTGTTCTAGTAGCTATTTATTCATTATTTTCATTGGTAATACAGTCATACCTCATTTCTTAGGTACACATTGCACTGGACTTACCCATGCACTATCAGAGATAGGATAGATAATACCTGCGTCGAGTAGCTTTATCACTTCCATCTTTACTACTTCTTGCATTTTCGGATTCAAACGGCGTTGTGGTTGCACCAAGGGCTTGTAAGTGTCCTCCATCAAGATTTTATGCATGTATATTGATGGGCTTATTCCTTTTATGTCCTCCACTTTCCATCCAAATGCTTGCTTATGCTCCCTCAAAATCCTAAGGAGCTTCTCCTCATCAGTACCCGTCAGAGATGAAGACACAATTACTGGTAGGGAATTATTATTGTCCAGATAAACATACTTGAGGTGAGTTGATAGGGTCTTGAGTTCGAGAGTTGATGGTTCTTCAATGGAAGACTTTTGTGGCTTGATGTCCTTTCTAAATTATTGCTTTGGCGTTTTATGTAAGGAGGGTTGGCTCGCATTTGAGCAACAATCTCATGTTTTTCTTCCTCCTCAAGCATGTCTCCATCATTAGCGAGGTAAGCTTCCAATTCATCCTTGCATTCTCGTCGAAATACCTTGCCATATAACACATCAACAATGCCAATACTAAAACACATGTGCTCATCGTGTGAGTGTTTCATAACTTTAAAAACATTAAAAGTAACTTGATCCTCCCATACAAGGAGGATCAACTTCCCTTGATGAACATCTATGAGTGCTTTGCCAGTGGCTAAGAATGGTCTTCCCAAGATCAAAGGCATTTCAGCATCTTCTTCCATGTCTAACACGAGGACATCCACTTGGAAAATGAATCTATCAACTTTTACAAGCACATCCTCGATGAGTCCTCGGGGGTAGGTGATAGACCTATCTGCCAGCTGAAGTGAAACTGTAGTAGGTTTTGGCTCACCTAATCCCAACTTCCTAAAAATTGACAATGACATAAGATTAATACATCCATATCACACAAAGATTTAGTAAATGAAATAGAACCAATGGTGCAGGGTATAGAGAAACTCCTAGGATCTTTTAACTTAGGAGGCAATTTGTTTTGTGCAATCACCGAGCACTGCTCGATTAAACATACTGTCTCATGCTCTCCTAATCTCCGCTTATTCGATAAGATTTCCTTAAAAAAATGCAGCATAACTAGGCATTTGAAGTAAAGCATCAACAAATGGTATATTAATTCAAGAAAGTTTGCAAAGCTTGCATATACCTTAACTCTTTTTAATGCTGCGGGAAAAGGAGGTGGAATTTGTACCTACATCGGTGGTGTGATGGGTGTCTTGGTAGAAGACTTACCTTTCTCTTCAACTCTTGCTTCAGCCTTTTCACTTTCCTCTTCTTGCACGTCCTCAGTTTCCTCTTTCTCCTAAATAGGTGATCCGATTTGCTTACCACTTCTCAATGATTTCGCCTTTGCTTGCTCCTTCGGATTCTTTTCGGTATCGCTAGGCAATGTCCCTTGAGTTCGACCAGCCAGAATGTTCGCCAACTGTCCCACTTGATTTTTCAAGTTCTTTATTGGAGCATCTTGATTTTGCATCATATTCTCCGTTGATGTAATGAACTTGGTCAGCAACTTTCCATGCTTGGCTATGATGGATAGCTCGATGGAGGTTGTGGATTCAAGACATTCTTTTGGTTGGACCAAGAGAATTTTGGATGATTCCTCCATGGTTGGTTATAATTATTGGAATAGGAGTTACCCTGTGGTAGTCTGTTTCCTACAAAGTTAGCAGTTTCAGTTGATTGAACAAAAGGATTACCTGCCTGGCATTCCGTGCTCGGATGGTTGCCCCCACATAAATCACAGATGGTCACTTGAGCTTGCATCGCTGTCATACTCAAGCTATCCAATTTCTTGTTCAAAGCCTCCAACTGAGCGACTATCGTTGTCACCCACCAACTTGATGCATCCCAATCGGTTTCTTTGGCACGTTCCTCTCAGAATGTCACTGGTAACTGTTAGAAGCCATCTCCTCCAAAAGTGTATAGGCTTCCTCAGGTTTCTTTCTCATAATGGTACCACCAGCTGCCTCATCAACCATGGATCTATTAGCAGAAAAATAAACCATTTAAAATGTTTGTACCTGAAGCCAAGTAGGAAGGCCATGATGTGGGCATCTTCACAGTAAATCCTTGAAGCGCTCCCAGGCTTCATACAGTGTCTCGGGATAATTTTGCATGAACGTGGTGATATCATTGCGCATCTTAGCTATCTTGGATGGGGGAAAGTATTTTGATAAGAAAGCTTGAGCCATCCCATCCCAATTAGTAATCGATCCTTCAGGCAATGAATTCAACCAGCTCTTAGCTTTATCATTTAAAGAAAATGGGAAAAGTCGTAACATGATGGCATCGTCAGTGACACCATTATGCTTGAAGGTATCACAATTCTCCAAGAAGTTGGAGATATGAGCATTAGGATCATCAATGGGCGATCTTCCAAATTGCACTGAGTGTTGAATCATTTGAATTATGGCAGGCTTGATCTCGAAGTTATTGGCATGAATCCTCGGTCTAGCTATGTTCGACAGGTTGCCTTGGAAAGAGGTTTGTGTGTAGTCCATCAATGATGGTGTAATCGACACCTCCCCGTTGCACTGTTCACATTCACCATTCCATCATTGATTATTCTCAGCCATCACTTTAGCATATCTCCGAAGTTTACGGCAAGTTCGTTCAATCTCTAAGTCAAAGTGGCTCTAGTATAGGTTTGTCACTCCATAGCATGCACCATGAAGACAACTACATGCAAAAGTCAAAACAAGAAAGAAACAGTAGTAGTCAAATAGTATAAAACGTATCAAAAGTAATAATAGAAAAAAATATGGCTAAATTACAGTCAACTAATCTCTTATGATATTACTTAAACTAGTCCTCAAACTTGATCGCGTGTATTTTAAACAATTATTTTCTAGTGTGGAGCGAGTATAGCGCAAGTGCACGGTATCAAGTTTTAGTATAATAATATGAAAGTAGGGATGTCGTACCCACAAGAACTAATAGTAAATGTCAGATTCAATTAGCTTAACTATATTTAGCCTATGAAATTGTTATGACTGATTAACTAATTCACTCAAATTTAGGAAATAACCGAACACAAAGAGAAAATATAGTAAACTGTAGAGATAAATATCGAGACTTTGGTTCACTTAAGTAATCCCCCACAATTCATCTACTAGTTCTAATCAATATTAATGCATCTAAGGTGACAAGTTTTCCGGTTATATCTAATATAGTCTCTCGAGCTATATTAAACATAATACCAATTTGCAGTAAGTAACTCTCGTTCACTTATTTAACAAATTAATATTGCATACGCTTTATGAAAACTCCTAGCCTTCGATTTCTAGATATCTAGAGCTATCACATATGTATTTGACGTCATCTCTCGATCTCAGTCTGAAATCCACGGTGTTAGGATCGGACGGGAGTGTTTAGAGGGGGGGTTATTGAACACTCCTCTAAAATTAATTCTTATTGATTTCACTCAGGTTAGTAAATGAAATATGTTTCTTAACCAGTACTTAAGCAGAACAGACCACTGAAATGAAAGTGCGTAAACAGTCGGTTCTTAGCTAGTAAGAACGGTTGATGGCTATGAAATGCAAGATAGTGCGAAACGTAAATAGACGAGATATGTTTCTGGAAGTTCGAAGGCAAATCCTTCTACGAATCCTGTCTATACCAGATGATTTTTCGTTCTGAACGCGCTTCAGCAGCTTGATCAATTTCGGGCCGGTCTGATCTTTACTGCTAAAAAATATAGTCCATGTAAAGCGTGAGTAATCATCAATAATAACAAGAGTATACCGCATTCCCCCTAAACTTATTATTGGTATGGGACCAAACAAGTCCATATGCAATAGTTCTAAACAACTTGAGGAGGATTTGTCATTCTTGTTCTTGAAGGATGATCTGATCTGTTCGCCCATTTGGCAAGCTTAGATCGTATCCTTAGCAAAGTCGATCTTGGGTAGACCGATAACTAACTCATGTTTACACAGGCTAGAAATAGTCTTGAAGTTAAGATGATTCAAGCGTTTATGCCATAGCCAATGCTTATTATCATTATTAGCGATGAAGCAAGTATGATTATTAGGTTGAACAAAATTCCAGTTAATCTTATAAGTATTCTCATTCCTGATTCCTACAAGCATGGTTCTACCATCTGATGTTTTGACAGTACAAGTGTGTTTGTGAAATTCTACAGCATAACCATTATCACATAATTGACTTATACTAATTAGATTATAGCATAAGTTTTCAACTAAGAGCACATCATTTATAATAATGTTACCATGGATAATCTTACCCTTGCCCACGGTCTTACCCTTTGAGTTATCCCCGAAAGTAATTTTAGGACCAGTGCATTGTGTGATTTCAGACAGCAGCTCGATGTTTCCCGTCATGTGTCGAGAACATCCACTGTCAAAGTACCAGTCAGACACTTGCTTCTGCAGTACCTGTTATCAAACAAAATTAATGTTGGTACCCAATCCTACTTGGGGAACGGATTAGCCCTTTGGGAACCCACACCTGAATCAGCTTTAATGGCTTGTGTGTGTCTGGTATGGTGTATGCTGATCTGTTTCAGTGTTGTGTGTGATAATGTGTGTGAAATGGAGGCCTTTGGTTCCTGTTAGGCAACCTATATCTTCGTTGGACCGGTTATGAGTTGTGGTAGTTGGGTGGTCTTCCTTGCCTTAGATTCTGCACCTTTGAGTTTGGTATGATAGACACAAAGCTCGCCGATGCTTTTTCTTTGGCTTGGTCAACATACCCAATGCCCTTTCTCAAACCTTTATCCTTGAAGGAGATTCCGTTTGAGTTATAGGCACTTCGGATTCATATATTGTGCTGGATTTAACAAATGTCATCTGTTTGATTTTGTTCCTTTCTAGCAACAACTCAGATTCATCTTTGGTGCTTTCATTGGTGCCAAAGCCTATGCCGGTGATATCTCCGACACTTCTTTGTACCTCTTGCAACTCTTCCAATGAGGCTCTTGATTTTGTCCATGTTTTGAAAATGTGAGAAAGTTTAGCATTTTGCGTGCTAATTCTCTGATTTTCTTCATGGAGCTGTTCATAAGAGATTTTCAGCTTATCCAGCTCGATCTTCAGACTGTTGCATTCACATAGCTTAGAACGGCTTGGTTTGATATCCTTGTCTGTTTGATCTTTGGCTTCAGCTTTAATTTTCTCAAATGATTCAGCTAATATACTGTAATCATTAGCCATGTCTTGTAGTGCAGACATGAGCTCTTCTCGTGTGAATTCATTTGAGTCAAAGTCAAGTACCTCGTCTTTCTGACTTGTCTCCTCCTCTGCCATTAGACATTTGATTTCATCCCGCTTTCACTTGAAGAACATTCTGAGCTTTCTGATTCTGAGTCAGTCTGAGCCCACTTGTTACCTTCCTCTGCTACCAGAACCTTTTGAGCCTTTCCGTGATTACTTTTTCGATCTTTGTAATGCTTCTTTTTCTTGTCATCACGATCTTTCTTTTCTTTCATCTTTCTTCGGTCTGGTGCAATCTGCAATAAAATGTCCAATCTTACCACAGTTGTAGCAAGCCTGATCGTTAACAGTATCATCTTTTCTTGATTATACTGATGAGAATGTTTAAAATTCCTTTTATTCTTTGACATGAATTTACCAAATTTTTTGATGAACAATGACATAGCATCATTACTTATATGTTCGATAGATCGGTCTGTGGAGAGGGTGGACTGATCTGGAATGGCTGCAAGTGCCTTGTTTGGCTGAGACGTGGATGGCTCTGCTTCACCTCTGGTGATCAGCTCAAACTCGTATGCCTTAAGATCAGCGAACAAATCATGGAGTTCGACCTTGTTCAGATCTTTAGATTCCCTCATGGAAATCGTCTTGACGTCCCAATCCTTTGGCAATGCTCTCATCACCTTCAGAGCAATCTCTCTGTTGGAGTAGTCATAGCCCAGACCGTTCAGTTCATTGATGATGCCAGTAACTCGTTCATCAAATTCGTTTAGAGTTTCTCCAAGCTTCATCTTTATGCTCTCAAAATTTTGTAGAGCTACGGTCAGCTTGTTTTCCTTTGTCTGGTCATTCCCTTCGCAGAGTTGTGAAATCTTCTCGCAAATTTCTTTTGCAGTGGAGCACATCTTAATCTTGCTGAACATGTTCTTGTCCAAAGTTTTGAACAGGATGTCCTTGGATACATTGTCTATATTGGCTTTCTTTCTTTCTTCATTTGTCCAGGTAGCCCTTTCTTTCTCAATCATTTGAGATTCGCCACTTAACCCCCCTAGTGCAGGATTTACTTTAAAAAATTTCATTGGTCCGTCTGTAATGACGTACCACATATCATCATCCTGAGCTGCCAGGTGAGCTTGCATTCTGATTCTCCAATCATCATAATCTTCTTTTGAGAACATGGGAATCTTGTTGAAGGATGCCATCAGTCCAGGTATTCTATTGATTAAGAAAACCTGGCTTTGATACCACTTGTGTATGGTCTTCCTACCGTAACATCATCTTATACACAGAATAAGGACTAATCATGCATTCATATCATCTTAAGGTTCCGGTTGTTGCTTTGAGCTAAAAGAGTTACAGGCCAAAAAAAATAAAATTTCAAAACTTAATTAATTACATTCTCAAACGAATGTTAAGGCGATAGAATTATGCTACTCCTAGAGTAGAAACTATCCAAAAATATCCTGTATCCTATCTTCTTTCATGCTCCTCATAGCTCACTGCCTCAACCCGCCCTTAGTCCTTTAATCCAAAAGTGTACTTACAGGGACAACGCATCGTGAGCATACAAATATTTACTTAACATCATATTAAAAGGCATAATAGTAAATGCGTAACATCTCAGTTAAGTAAAATTCATTGGTCTTTCTTTAACTTCTTTGGTTGTCCCTGATTCTTATTTACATATAAGGGCATCTTACCCCATTGCATGGCATCTTACCATAACATTCGTGTGGCATCTTACCACGTGGGCATCTTACCCAATAGTATGGCTTCTTACCATATCATAAACATCGTGTGGCGTCTTACCACATGGGCATCTTACCCAATCATATGGCGTCTTACCATATCGTAAACATTGTGTGGCATCTTACCACAGGGGCATCTTACCCACTCACATACATTGGGTGGCATCTTACCACCTGGGCATCTTACCCAGTCATATACATTGTATAACCTTATCATAAACTTACTTATCATAAACATCATCATCATGAACATCATCATCATAACATCATCATCATAACTTAATCATCAAAATCATCATCGTAAACATCATCATCATAAACATCATCATTATAAACATCATCATCATAACATCATCATCATAACTTACTTATCAAAATCATCATCGTAAACATTATCATCATAAACATCATCATCATAAACGTCATCATTATAAACATCATGTGTAGGAGTATGATTTACCGTCCGATGCCCGTACGTTTCTTACGTACCTTAATTCCCAAAAGTGGAGAATTTGGAGAGCTTTATCTCCTGGATGTTGTGGGTACCTGGGATGGTTCTACACAACCATGCAAATCAATATTAGAAGCTAAATAATAGCCTAATACCAAAAATTCCATCAATTAAGCCAAGAAAATAATCTTCAGCAAAATCGCTTTACCGATCGATCGGTAACTGTTCATAATTTAAATTTAAGCTACGGCCTTTCACCGATCGATCGGTCCAAGATACCGATCGATCGTTAGCCATCCACCGATCGATCGGTCACTTTCACTGATCGATCGGTAAATAAAGGAACTTCACCCCTCGCTTCGCACATGCACCGATCGATCGTTGCCCTGCTACCGATCGATCGGTCGCTGTGACTTTTTCGGGTGAACTCCATTTTTTGGCATAAAAATACCAGATAACCCAATACATTTTAAATCAAAGACATCCCAACAACTTATCTCCACAAAAACCTCATAAAACCATACCCCAACCACATACAACACATACATCAAAACAACCCACATAAATCACTTCAAAAATCACCCCATTTCAAATCCAAACATCATCAAAACTTTAGGAAGAGTTCCATACCTCTTGAAGACTCCAAATCTTGATAAAAATCACACAAACTCAAGTTTTGTGGAGCTTCCTCCTTCCTCCCTTGAAGGATTTCGAAAATGTGGAATGGTTTAGGGTTGAGGATGAGTTGGGGGGTTTTAAAAGAGTAAAGGTAAAGTGGGGTTAAAGTGATGGGTGAAGGGTTAAAAAGGGGTTGTGGATTAATTTAAAATCATACCCCAAACTTAACATGATTCATAAAATACTTTATCATGGCATTTTACAAGCATTTAGTAAAATGCAATATACTTCCTCTAAATTCACATCTTCCTCATATTTAATAATCAACACAATTGAATCATGTTAACATCTTATTACCCAACACATAAATCAATTACCACATAATTCATCATATAAACATAATTAATGCCTTAATTGCAATTAATCATTTCGGGGCGTCACAATACTCCCCTACTTATAAGATTTCGTCCTCGAAATCGCATGCACTTACCCATAAGGAAACTAAACATAAATCATACCAGAAAATAGTTCTGGGTAATGCTGCACCATATGCCGTTCCGTCTCCCACCTAGCCTCCTCGACACCCCGACGATCCCACTGAACCTTGACCATTGGTATAATCTTGCTTCGTAATCTGCGATCCTCACGATCCAGAATTCTTACCGGTCATTCAACGTAGGATACATCTGAGTCCAACTGCACTTCAGTAGGCTGTAATACATGAGAGGGGTCTGGCTCATACTTCCGTAGCATAGAAACATGGAAAACATCATGAATCCCAGATAAAGACGGCGGTAGAGCCAATGTACCAATACGTTGCAACACCTCATACGGTCCGACATATCTCGGAGATAACTTTCCCCGCATACCAAAACGGACCACACCCCTGAAGGGTGAGATTTTCAAGAAAACCTTGTCTCCTACTTGGAATTCTAGCGGCTGTCGCCGCTTATTGGCATAGGCTGCTTGCCTATCTTGGGCCGCTTTCATCTTTAAACGTATCATCTTAATCTTTTCTTCCATGACATTAATCATATCCGGTCCTCCGACCGCTTTACTCGTCAAGTCCTCCCAATACAGCGGTGACCTACAGCGTCGACCATAAAGAGCTTCAAAAGGGGTCATTTGAATGCTCGCTTGATAGCTGTTATTATAGGAGAACTCCACCAATGGCACTGCATCCTGCCATGGAGTATCAAACTCCAAAACACATGCCCTCAACATATCTTCGAGCGTCTGAATGGTACGCTCTATCTGGCCATCTGTTTGAGGGTGATAAGCTGTACTCAGTCTCACCTCGGTGCCCAAAGCTGTCTGGAGACCCTCCCAGAAATGTGAAGTAAACCTTGGGTCTCTGTCAGACACAATCGAGACTGGAATCCCATGTAACCTCACCACATCCCGTACATACAATTGGGCCATCTTTAGGTATGTGAAAGTCATACAGTAGGGGATGAAATGAGCTACCTTCGTCAGCCTATCCACGATCACCCAGATCGCATCAAATCCAGAGGCCGTTCTTGGCAAGTGGGTCACGATGTCCATAGATATATGCTCCCACTTCCACTTAGGTACTTCCAAGCTCTTCAGCTCGCCACCAGGCCTCTGCCTTTCTGCCTTTACCTGTTGGCATATCAAACATCTTTTAACAAAAGTGATCACATCACGCTTCATGCGTCTCCACCAGAATTGACCGTATAGGTCCTTGTACACCTTCCTTCCTCCTGGGTGGATACTGAACCGACTACTGTGGGCTCGCTCCAATATTCCTCTACGCAACTCTGGTGTATCTGGGACTACCCAACGGTTGCCCAGTCTCAAAGAACCATCCTCAGTCACACTGAACTTTGATGGCTATCCTTGAAGCACTATCGATGACCATCTCTGAACCTCACCATCCGACCTCTGGGCTTTCCTGATAGTTTCAAATATGTCTGGCTCAGCCAACAAGGTCGACAGTCGCACAGGCGACGTGTCCACATCAAAATCATATCCCAGATGGCAACAAGAAGTCATCATAGCTGATAAACACATAGCGTCCTCAGCAGTACTCTTCACCTCCTGACTCAAGGCGTCTGCTATCAAATTTGCTTTACCAGGATGGTACTCAATCTCACAGTCATAATCCTTGAGCAAATCCATCCATCTTCTTTGACGCATATTCAGTTCTGCTTGGGTGAATAAGAACTTCAAACTCTTATGGTCCGTATAGATGGTAAACGAAGTACCATAGAGATAATGTCGCCAAATCTTCAAGGCGAAAATGATGGCCGCCAGTTCTAGATCATGAACTGGGTATCTGGTCTCATGAGGCTTCAACTGCCTCGAAGCATAAGCCACCACATGCTTCTCCTGCATCAATACACAGCCCAAACCTTGCAATGATGCGTCTGTGTACAAGGAAAACCTCTTATTCTCAGAAGGAATTACCAATATTGGCGCTGTCGTCAAACGACGCTTCAATTCCTGGAAGCTTTCCTCGCAAGCTTCGGACCAAAAGAATGGGACTCCTTTCTGAGTCAGCTGTGTCAGCGGCTTAGCGATCTTAGAGAATCCCTCGACGAAACGTCGGTAATAACCCACTAAACCAAGAAAGCTCCGTATCTCGGGCACAGAAGTGGGTGCAGCCCACTCCATCATAGCTTCAATTTTCCTGGGATCCACAGATATCCCACTACTAGATATAACATGGCCCAAGAATACCACACTGTTCAACCAGAACTCGCACTTGCTGAGCTTTGCATATAAATGATGATCCCTAAGGATCTGGAGTACTGTCCTCAAGTGCTTCACGTGTTCCTCTTCAGTCCGGGAGTAGATGAGTATATCGTCAATGAAAACTATGACGAACTGATCCAAATATGGCTGGAACACCCTGTTCATCAAACTCATGAAAACAGCTGGGGCATTCGTCACCCCAAAAGGCATGACTAGGAATTCATAGTGCCCATATCTAGTCCTGAAAGCTGTCTTCTGGACATCATCTTCCCTTACTCGAATCTGATGGTACCCCGACCTCAGATCGATTTTACTGTAGAGCCTCGTACCCTGCAACTGGTCAAACAAATCATCGATCCTCGGGAGTGGATACTTATTCTTCACTGTGGCTTTGTTCAGCTGTCTGTAATCGATGCACAGCCGCATCGAACTATCTTTCTTCTTGACAAATAGGACTGGTGCACCCCAGGGCGATACGCTAGGGCGTATGTAACCCTTATCAAGGAGTTCTTGCAACTGAACCTTTAACTCCCTTAGCTCCGCTGGTGCCATCCGATAAGGGGCACGAGAAATGGCAGACGTTCCTGGTAATAACTCAATCCCAAACTCGACCTCTCTCGTCGGAGGAAATCCGGGAATCTCCTCCGGAAAGACATCAGGGAACTCCGCCACTACGGGCACATCCTCTACCTTTAATTCTTCTTTCTTTTCAGAAATATCAACAGCATAGATGAGATATCGAGTATGGCCTCGTTCCAATAACTGTGCCATCTTGACCGCAGATATCAACGGGATCTTAGAACGAGAACCATCTCCAAAGAACGTCCACTGGACTCCCACATCAGACCTAAACCGGACAGTCCTCTGCCTGCAGTTCACAACTGCCTGATACCTGTTCAGAACGTCAATGCCTACAATGCAGTCAAAGTCTGACATCCCCAGAACAATCAAATCTGACCTTAGCTCGTTATCCTCAAAATAAATGAGGCCATCATAGACAATCTGATCAGCAATCATACTTCTTCCAGCGGGGGTCGAGACTATAAGAGGCGTGGGCGACGGAGAAGTGCATATGTGGTGCCTTTCCACAAAACTTGTCGACACGAAAGAGTGTGATGCACCTGTGTCGATCATATAAAAGCGGGGTGCGTAAATAAAAGACACGTACCCGCTATAACCTCCTCTGGAGCCGCTGTAGCCTGCTCCCTCGTCAAAGCATAAACCTGCCCTTGAGGTGGCCCCATGGGCTGACCTCCAAACTGCCTTGGTCAAAAGGTGGTCTGTGCTGAGCTGCTCTGTCCGCAGGCCTCCCCGCAGAGTCCTGTTGTCTTCCCCTGTTGGGACACTGTCGAGCAAAGTGGCCCTTGTCTCCACAAACATAACATCCTACACAGTCTTTCGCCAAATGTGGTTGCCCACAAAGAGTGCACTGGACCTTCCCGGATCGGTCTCCCTGATACTGCCCTCTTCCAGATGGGGCATCATTCCTACGACTTCCTTTCCAACGGTTGTCGGGCCTCTTACCACTAAACCTTGACGTCGATGTGTTTCCTTTTGGCTTGAACTGATCACCCCTCGGCCTCAAATTATCAGGAGTGGGTTTCTGAGGGGGTGCTGGAGGTGGTACAGTATTAGGGTATGCACCAACTCCTAGTTCGGCTAGCTCAGCCCGAGAAAGTGCATCGTCAAAGCAAGTAGGGCCATAAGTGATCACCCTATCATACAGCTCCGGCCTCAAGCCCTTCATGAAATTCCTCATCTTTGCTTGCGTACTTGTGGCGATATGAGGCACATATCTGAGCAAAGAACAGTATTTGAGAGCATAATCTGACACCGGCATGTTACCTTGCTTGAGGTTAGTGAATTCATCTTCCTTGGCCTGTCGTGCAGCAGCTGAGAAATAGCGGGTCAGAAACCGAGTTCTGAATAGCTTCCAATTAACTTCATGACCTTGAGCCTCTTGCTCTACTACTGTGGTCTTCCACCACATCAGCGCCTTCTCTGCCACAAAGATTTGCTCTATTCTTTCCAACCACTCTTCTGCCTGTTCCCCCGTCTCCGTTCCTTCAAATGTTGGAGGTCGGTATGCAAGAAATTGAGTCTCAGTTCCCAGGTAGTAACTGTTGCTCAGTCGGTTCTTCGCCAAAAGCCGGCGGTGGTAGGGGATTCGTACGTCCTGCACTTGCATTGACACTCACTGCGTCACCCACTTCCACATTTTCTGCCATACTGCAAGACAAGGGTTAACAACAATACCCAAAAGCAGTTCATATAATACCTCGTTAGATAAACATAACATGTTAGCACAACATCATATACTTCATAGACAACTTATGCGCAAAACATGTTTAAAAGTAAGCACTTAGCTAACTTATTGCTAAGGCTACCCTTCACTCATTCCCGGGTTATCTAACCACTACTCTGATACCACTAATGTAGGGTCTTCCTACCGTAACATCATCTTATACACATAATAAAGACTAATCATGCATTCATATCATCTTAAGGTTCTGGTTGTAGCTTTGAGCTAAAAGAGTTACAGGCCAAAAAAAATAAAATTTCAAAACTTAATTAATTACATTCTCAAACGAATGTTAAGGCGATAGAATTATGCTACTCCTAGAGTAGAAACTATCCAAAAATATCCTGTATCCTATCTTCTTTCATGCTCCTCATAGCTCACTGCCTCAACCCGGTCCTTAGTCCTTTAATCCAAAAGTGTACCTACAGGGACAACGCATCGTGAGCATACAAATATTTACTTAACATCATATTAAAAGGCATAATAGTAAATGCGTAACATCTCAGTTAAGTAAAATTCATTGGTCTTTCTTTAACTTCTTTGGTTGTCCCTGATTCTTATTTACGTATAAGGGCATCTTACCCCATTGTATGACATCTTACCATAATATAAACATCGTGTGGCATCTTACCACGTGGGCATCTTACCCAATAGTATGACTTCTTACCATATCATAAACATCGTGTGGCGTCTTACCACATGGGCATCTTACCCAATCATATGGCGTCTTACCATATCGTAAACATTGTGTGGCATCTTACCACAGGGGCATCTTACCCACTCACATACATTGGGTGGCATCTTACCACCTGGGCATCTTACCCAGTCATATACATTGTATAACCTTATCATAAACTTACTTATCATAAACATCATCATCATGAACATCATCATCATAACTTACTCATCAAAATCATCATCGTAAACATCATCATCATAAACATCATCATTATAAACATCATCATCATAACATCATCATCATAACTTACTTATCAAAATCATCATCGTAAACATCATCATCATAAACATCATCATCATAAACGTCATCATTATAAACATCATGTGTAGGAGTATGGTTTACCGTCCGATGCCCGTACGTTTCTTACGTACCTTAATTCCCAAAAGTGGAGAATTTGGAGAGCTTTATCTCCTGGATGTTGTGGGTACCTGGGATGGTTCTACACAACCATGCAAATCAATATTAGAAGCTAAATAATAGCCTAATACCAAAAATTCCATCAATTAAGCCAAGAAAATAATCTTCAGCAAAATCGCTTTACCGATCGATCGGTAACTGTTCATAATTTAAATTTAAGCTACGGCCTTTCACCGATCGATCGGTCCAAGATACCGATCGATCGTTAGCCATCCACCGATCGATAGGTCACTTTCACCGATCGATCGGTAAATAAAGGAACTTCACCCCTCGCTTTGCACATGCACCGATCGATCGTTGCCCTGCTACCGATCGATCGTTGCACTGCTACCGATCGATCGGTCGCTGTGACTTTTTCGGGTGAACTCCATTTTTTGGCATAAAACTACCAAATAACCCAATACATCTTAAATCAAAGACATCCCAACAACTTATCTCCACAAAAACCTCATAAAATCATACCCCAACCACATACAACACATACATCAAAACAACCCAGATAAATCACTTCAAAAATCACCCCATTTCAAATCCAAACATCATCAAAACTTTAGGAAGAGTTCCATACCTCTTGAAGACTCCAAATCTTGATAAAAATCACACAAACTCAAGTTTTGTGGAGCTTCCTCCTTCCTCCCTTGAAGGATTTTGAAATATGTGGAATGGTTTAGGGTTGAGGATGAGTTGGGGGGTTTTAAAAGAGTAAAGGTAAAGTGGGGTTAAAGTGATGGGTGAAAGGTTAAAAAGGGGTTGTGGATTAATTTAAAATCATACCCCAAACTTAACATGATTCATAAAATACTTCATCATGGCATTTTACAAGCATTTAGTGAAATGCAATATACTTCCTCTAAATTCACATCTTCCTCATATTTAATAATCAACACAATTGAATCATGTTAACATCTTATTACCCAACACATAAATCAATTACCACATAATTCATCATATAAACATAATTAATGCCTTAATTGCAATTAATCATTTCGGGGCGTCACAACTTGTTAGGATCGGACGGGAGTGTTTAGGGGGGGGGGGGGGGTGAATGAACACTCCTCTAAAATTAATTCTTATTGATTTCACTCATGTTAGTAAATGAAATCTGTTTCTTAACCAGTACTTAAGCAGAACAGACCACTGAAATGAAAGTGTGGAAACGGTATGTTCTTAGCTAGTAAAGACGGTTGATGGCTATGAAATGCAAGATAGTGCGAAACGTAAATAGACGAGATATGTTTCTGGAAGTTCGAAGGCAAATCCTTCTACGTCTCCCATTCTTCCAATCAAGGAAGGATTCATTAGAATACTTTGAGTAATACAACTTTTTGTACAACCCCGATTCAACTGGATTTACCTCACTGCCAGACTGAAACTCCTAATCTCTCAATCTGTTCAGACACAATCTGTCTGACAGTTACAAAGATATCACTCTTCTATCTTAGAACAAAATACAATTGAAAGAGTGGTTTTATCTAAGCTCAAATGATCCTTAAGTGATCAAAATAAAACAATAGGCTGTGCTTCTAATTTCGAGCAGATCGACAAGTTGAACTATTTTGATGATAGCGTTCTGCTAAACTGAATGCTTGATAAAGTTGATTGAACTTTGATGCGCTTTTTAATCTCTCGTCTCTTGTCGATACTCTATTGAGCTTTTGAAGTTGCACCTATATATAATCGTTTCTGCCAACGACAATAATTCCTTTTGTGTGCAATTATATACTCTGGTCAGTATATGAACAAGTTGCAGTCTTCTTCTTTAGGTATTTTCCTTTCTGGTCTATCCTTTCGGCGCTTGTCAGATAGACTCTCCTTTGTCTATTTACCATTTAAGGTAATCTTCAGTCCTTGGTCTTGTTTAGCATTAAATGCACCATTAAATGCTTCAATGAATAGTGATTATTCGGACTGAAGACCGAAGCTTACTAACTTCGTCTATTCTGATCTGATCTGCATCGAGCTGGTCTGGTCTGATCTTGTTGATCGATCTGGATCTACGTCGATCTGGTCAGTCTTGTTGACAACGATCTAGTCTGTTTTGATATAGACGTTATTGGTCTATAGACTTTATTGGTCTGATCTGTTTTGTCATAGGCTCGATCGGTCTGGTCTGTTTTGTCATCTTTAAAATCCAAAACTTACAAATTCCCCCTTTTTGATGATGACAAAAACTAGATCCTTTATTTTTATTTTTCCTTGTTCTTGTGGGAGTTAAGTTCAAAATAAATGAACTAACTGAACACTTTAGTGTTTTAATGAGTTAAGATCGATTGAGTCTCTTAGTTCAAAATAAATGAACAGACTGAGAAAATGAGACTTTTATAAATACTTTGATGAATATATTAACTGATATTCATTACAAGTAATTTTTCTCGGCTGAACTCTTATTTATTTCCTCGGCTGGGCTGACTTATTTTCCCCCTTTTTGTCAGCAGCAATCTCCTGAAGGAAATCTACGATCTGCGTAAGCTGAGCGCAAATAGCATACATGCGAGTATCTTGAGCAAGGAGGGATTTTGCAACTGTAGTTTTTACTTTGGAAGCCAGCTCGATCTGTTCTCTTCTAAGATTGGTCTTATATGAAGCTTGTTGAGAGAACAGATCATTCAGACCATGATGTATGTTATTTATGCTCTTCAGCATCTTTTCCTTGAACGAGTCAAAATCCAACGAGGTAGTCCGCTGATTGTGGTGCACTACTCCTACTCGTTGGGAGAGCGAGAGAAGGTTCTCAGATAGATCGCGAAGGGACTTAGCCACCGATGGAGCATCGTCAAGGTAGCCTGATAAGTGTTCAGCAGGTGACATAGTCAGCTCAGTTTCTGCTACAATTGGTACAATAGTAGAGTCAGCAGGTTGGCGAGTGTAGGATCGGATGAATTCTACCAGATTCATAGAAAATTCATGCAAAAATGTCACATCTGTAGCAGACTGATCTGGAGAAGTGATTGGTTCAGTGGGCTCCTCAATCTGTAGAGCTGCAACGATATTGGACACGACTAGATCAGCATCGACAATGTTTGGTGGAACAACTGTCTGACACAAAAGGAATGGAAGTGGTAGGGGATTCCAGCAATACATCCATTGCCTCAATCTCGGCAGCTGACAGAGCATTAGGCAGTGGCTGCTCCGCTATCTCAATAATTGGTGGCTCAGAGCTTTGCTCTGCCACCGTCTTGCTAGCTGTTGGGTGATCCGGACTGGGAGCCGGAGTTGAAATTTTGATCCTCTGGTGATGCATGCGAACAACCATATGGAGAGTGAGAATGTTCATCTCCAGCTGAGCTATGACTGCACCGTCATCCTTGGCAGTCGGGCTGGTGGTATCAAAATTTGCCTTCTTGGCTTGGATAAGTAGATTGGCAAGCCTGAGTCTGTGGTTTGCCCGGCTCCTTGCGATGCACTGCAATGCGAACATCATCAGTTTCTGTCCCTTTTAAGACTTCTTGTTCCATCTTGTGCAGCCGCTTGAGTTTGCCAAAGAACAGACTTAAGTGATTGACCGTTCTGTACTCGACCCATTCATCGAATACGACGGCCAGTTCCTGTACTTTGTCTTCTACATCCTCCATGGCAATATCAATGGCCGTTTGAGCAGCTGATTTGGGCTTGGAATGTGCAGACTCGGTCATAATGGCTTTGCCCTTCCCAGCAACAGACGAGGGCTTAGTCCCAGATTGGGTGTAGTCACCCAGTTCTTTGATGACAATTCCCTTGACAGCAGGGATATTGGTGGGGACTCGGGTCACAACCTTGGATATAGTGGGTGGAACTTTGGATGGTTGAGGTGGAGCTTGGGACTTTGGGGGTGGAGCTTGGGATACAGTGGTTGCTTTGGTTGATGGAAAGATAGTTATGGGTTTAGGGTTTAAGGTTGCCAGGGGTTTGGTGATTTGGGTTCGTGGCTTCTTTGGTGGAGGTTTGGCGGGGGATGAAGTGGTAGAAGCAGACTGAGATTCATCAGAATCAGTCTGGACTACCAGCTTTCGCTTGGCCCTGATTGTCTTCATCTCCGCTGCCTGTTCTGCACCAACTTCCATTTTGATAGTCAGAACATCCTTGGGAGTTGGGGGAGCACTTTTAGATTTCAGTAGAGCCAGTCCTTTAGGATTATGATCTTGAATGGACCGAGCGCTGAAGCTTTCCCCAGCTCGATATTCAAGGATTCCAGCAGCTTGCTCAGAGGGACGGCAAAACAGACAGCCTATTTTGCTGAGGTGATTGTATCTAGCTGAACTCCAAACAAGATGGAAGACCAGTTCACATTCTGGCCAAAAATGTATGGCTGCCATTGCTCCAAATTTCTCCGATGTCACAACATCAAAGCTCCCAGCTTTGCTTAGCAGTGCCTTTCCGACGACGTCACAGAGCACCTGAAAGTGGAAGAACATCTCCTTCTTTTTGAATGATGGCCTGAGGGTAAGTCTGAAGACTGATACTCGGCGCTGAAATTCTTCCATAGTGCCTCTGAACAAGTTAGCAAAATTGGTCATGCCGGAGGTAGGAAGACCAAACTTCGCAGTGACCAGCTCCTGAGAGATTTTGACAGTCTGGCCATTCACAGAGGAGGAGGTGGAATTTTTGAGCCACGACGTTTGAAAATAGTTCCTTGATCGCCGATTCATAGACCACCGTGCCACACTCCAGGAATTTCTGAAGACCGGAAGATTCCAGATTCTTGAATGTTGATACCATTTCTTGATCTTCCATTCTGTATAAAGCATGAAACTCAACAGACAGAGCGTTATAAGTGATAGTTGCCATTTGAGTGATTGTAAAGTAAATAGGAAAGATGGAAGGCTTTTGAAGAGAGATAACCAGACTGCAGTAAATGAAAAAAGTGAAAAGTCTAAAAGAAATGTACAGCCTGATAAATAGGAGATGACGGACACGTGTCTGTATCTCGATGACTGATATTTAAAAATTCAAATTTTAACGGACCGGATGAGAGAATAATAAGGCGGTAAAAGTTTGATCAATCCGGGCTGTAAAATATTACTATGTTAAAGGTTTATAGTGTTTTGAAACAGATCACCGGATAATATCAGATCGATAGAGATCGATCCGAAAGTTCGGACCGGTCTGTATCTTACTGACCATTGTATTATCGATTTGTGCTAACACTAAATCTTTAAAAAAGAAACAGAATTAAGCAATCGTCAAATACATTAAGATAAATCTATTAAACCAAGAATTTGACAAAAATAATTAAACTTAGCCTCAGGGAGTGGTTTAGTGAAGATGTCTGTAGCTTGCTGGTCTGTTGAGATGTGCTCAATCCGAATCTCCTTTTTGCCAACATGATCTCGAATAAAATGATGTCTGATATCAATATGTCTAGTTCGAGAGTGCAAGAATGGATTATATGTGATAGCAATTGCACTTGTGTTGTCGCAGAAGATTGGTGACTCAACAGTTTGAATGCCATTGTCTCTGAGCTGATGTTGAACCCAGAGCAATTGAGCGCAACAGCTTCCAGCGGCGAGATATTCTGCCTCAGCTATGGATGTGGCAATTGATGTTTGCTTCTTGCTAAGATCAATCTTTCACCTAGGAATTAACATGTTCCACTGGTGCTCTTGCGATCGATCAGACACCCTGCATAGTCAGCGTCTGAATATCCAGTCAAATTGAAATTAGAATCTTTGTGATACCAGAGACCAACATTCTGAGACCTTTCAAGTATTTAAGAATACGCTTAGCAACAATAAAGTGGGATAGCTTAGGATCAGATTGAAATCTGGCACACATGCAGACGAAAAACATAATATCAGGTCGGCTCGCTGTAAGATATAACAACGATCCGATCAGACATCGATACATTGTTACCTCAACTGTCGTTCCCCCTTCGTCTTTATCTAGCTTGATTGATGAACTCATTGAAGTTGAAGCAGTTGAGCAAGTCTCCATACCAAACCATGTAAGTAGCTCCTTAGTGTACTTGGTTTGATTAATGAAGATTCCATTATCGAGCTGTTTTACTTGTAGACCCAGGAAGAAAGATAATTCTCTCATCATACTCATCTCAAATTGTCCATGCATTAACTTAGAGAACTTCTCGCAAAGCTTGGGGTTAGTTGACCCAAAAATAATATCATCAACATATATTTGAACTAACAAAGTATGTTCCCCCTTAATAAATTTAAAATAAAGTTTTATCTACTGAACCGATCTGAAAATCATGATCCAGAAGAAATTGAGACAGAGTGTCATATCAGGCTCTTGGAGCTTGTTTAAGTCCATACACTACCTTATTCAGTACGTATACGTGATCTGGAAACGAGTGATTATGAAATCCAGGAGGTTGTTCGATTTAGACTTCCTCCTGAAGTTTGCCATTTAGAAATGCACTCTTCACGTCCATTTGATAAACCTTTAAAGGAAGCATATGCAAGAAAGATTCGAATGGCTTTCAGTCTGGCAACTGGTGCAAAGGATTCATCAAAGTCGATTCCTTCGTCTTGTCTGAAACCTTGTGCAACATTTATGGCCTTGTTTCTGACTACTATGCCATTTGCATCTAGCTTATTTCTGAAGACCCATCTAGTTCCAATAACAGACTGATCACTTGGTCTGGGAGTTAAACTCCACACCTGATTCTGTTCAAATTGGTTGAGCTCTTCTTGCATAGCCTCTATCCAGTTATAATCAGTCAAAGCTTCGTCAATCTGTTTGGGTTCCAGATTGGATATGAATGCGGCCTGAGTGAATTCATCCATCATCTGTCCTCTGGTTCTTATAGGTGCAGATGGACTTCCAATCACAAGATCAGGTGGATGCCTCTTTGTCCATCGGTAGTTTGATTCTAGAGCATCTGGTCCTGATGGAGGTGGAATGCTGATATCATCAGTATTGGTCTTTATATTGATATCCGTTAGTATCGAATCAGCGACATCAGTTCGATCTGGTATAATTTCAGTGCCTTAATCCTGTCTGTCTGATACTTCAGGTTCCGGTGGATTATCTCTTGTAATGACCCGACACTTTACATGATCATGCATACATATCATGGCACATAGTTTGACATTTCGTATGTGCATTGAAAAGCATAGAGATTGGACATAGAATAATTTGAAGAATAATACATTGAATATATTTTAATTGACTAAATTTTTATAGATCGAGTAAATATAAGAAATAGATTTAACATACATATAATGAATAGATTGGAATAGCTCTTGATTAACAAATAAGAATAATAATAATAATAATAAGAATAATAATAATAAAAAGAAAAAGAAAGAAGAAAGCATGCAGTGAGAGATAGATTACACGTGTAGTTAGCCTAGACACTAACTTCGTTACACCATCACCTTAAAACGTGAAGATGCATGCTCAGGAGATAGCCTATTTTAAATGTATTTCACGTAATTAAACATCCCTAGTCGTGGGATTACGAGGATAGGAAGAAAGCTTCACAGCGGTGGTAAGTGTCGATGCAGTTGCTTTTGATTTGACGAGTAAAAGCTGCGTATTGAATATATGATTTCTGATGTTCATAATAAACTAGGTCATGAGATATGTTGTGAGAGGAGAGAAAAGAAAAGGAAAGTGGGTTTCGTTGATTTTCAGACTTCGAAACGACGTCAAAACTTGAAACTAAGTACATATCTGGAATCCTCGCCTCGTTATCTTCCTTTTGAGGTAGTTTTTATTTACCTTTTCTTATGTTTAGGGTACATATCTGGAATCCTCGCCTCGTTATCTTCCTTTTGAGGTAGTTTTTATTTACTTTTTCTTATGTTTAGGGTATGGCTTAATTTGAAATAATGCCCAAAAAAATTATGAAATTCATATATGTGATAGATTAAACAATGATAAACAATATTTAACAAGAAACTTGAGATTTTGTTATAGTTTAGAATTTATACAAAATTTATGAGTATAAAAAGTCATGTGCATATACTGGTTACACAAAAATGAAATTGAGAACACATAATTGTAACTGTGAGAAATAATGAATAGTAGAAAAGTAACATTGCATCTGGTATGAACATTTCATGCATAACGATAATTAATTCATATTAAACCATATGATATTGAGTTTGGTTGTGCATTGGAAATGCACTAATAGGTACTGCGTTTGATACCGGCACCAGTAAGGCGAATTAAGCACTTCCTACGAGATAGGAGTATCGCTTGTGAGTATATCCTTATAACTTGGTATTTAACTTTATATAAGTATGTGATTTGTGTTATATGAGTACCTGAAATTGGTGAATGAATTGCAGTGAATGCAATATGATGTGCAAGAACTAAATTGAGTTCTGACATGTATATGTTGAGACGTGATGGTGAAATGTGATGTTATACGTTCTATGTATGATGTTATTTACCATATGATTTGATGTTATGCATATGATTATGACATGTGCATTAATAAGAGATTAAAGAACTCTGTTATGGCCACTAATGACCTTGAACCATGTGTTATTTCATTCTGAGTACGGTCAGAATTACAGAATCAAAAAAATATCGATCCCGAGTTAATAATTGAACTCAAAAGGGGATCTACAGAGTGCCGGCCATATCGTGATCACGGATTGTTCTTGGTATTAGTTGGGTCATAACAGAATAACAATACAGACATACATGTGCATCATTCATTTTATATGAATCATGTGAACTGATGTAAAGCTTGATGATGAATCATGTGAGTATATTCATGTGCTTATGTGGATATGAATTATATGCTTATGTGATTTTAAATACGACGTTATGTGAATATGCTCATTGAGAATGCAACTCAACCAAATGCAAATGTTGTTTTTCAGTTGCTGTAAATAAAAGTTGACTCTACAAGGTGTTTCTACATAGTTTGGAAGTATGGATCCAAGGTCGGCTGGCTGACTCTAGTCCTTCTCCCTCAGCTCATCATTTGCATATATTGTATAGGTTTTTGGTTAGGTTGTGAGGGGTACAACCTTGGTCATTTTTGTGGCATACTGCCTTGTAAATTATATTATGATAGTCTTGATTGCATCATGTGATGATAATGAAATTTCCGCTGCCATTACATATTATGTTATATGCCTCATGTGTATGTGTTATATGTGTAAGGGGTGTCTCATCTCTTGACCTGTTAACTGCAATATCATCATCACTGTTAGCTTCGAGATGTATTTTTCATCTGATTTTGAATTAATTTCTTGTGGTTCTTAATACACAGTGATTCAACAAAGATTACATGAACTGACTCTTCTACAGTCAATGTTCGATTATTGAAAACACGAAATGCTTTACTAACAGATTAATATCCTAAGAATATTCCATTATCTGACTTAGCTTCGAATGCAGTAAGATGATTCTTACCATTGTTGTGGAAGTAACATTTGCAGCCGAATACATGAAAGTAATAGGTAGTCGGTCTGTTACCTGTCCATACTTCATATGGTGTTAAGTTTAACATTTTGTTAATCATAGACTGATTCTGTGTATAGCATGCAATATTGATAGCCTCTGCCCAGAACTTTTGAGATATACCAGAGTCAGCAAGCATTGTCTTTGTTGCTTCCTTAAGTGTTCTGTTCCGTCGTTCTGCGACTCCATTTTGTTGAGGAGTTTGAGCTGCTGAGAATTCATGCTTAATTCCTAGGTCTTCTAGAAAGGATTCAAGATTCTGGTTTGAAAATTCAGTGTGTTTGTCACTTCGAATCCTGTCTATACCAGATGATTTTTCGTTCTGAACACGCTTCAGCAGCTTGATGAATTTCGGGCCGGTCTGATCTTTACTGCTCAAAAATATAGTCCATGTAAGGCGTGAGTAATCATCAATAATAACACGAGTATACCACATTCCCCCTAAACTTGTTATTGGTATGGGACCAAACAAGTCCATATGCAATAGTTCTAAACAACGTGATGAGGATTTGGCATTTTTGTTCTTGAAGGATGATCTGATCTGTTTGCTCATTTGGCAAGCTTCACAGACCTTATCCTTAGCAAAGTCGATCTTGGGTAGACCGATAACTAAAATCATGTTTACACGGGATAGAAATAGTCTTGAAGTTAAGATGATTCAAGCGTTTATGTCATAGCTAGTGCTTAATATCATTATTAGCGATGAAGCAAGTATGATTATCAGGTTGAACAAAATTCCAGTTAATCTTATAAGTATTCACATTCCTGATTCCTACAAGCATGGTTCTACCATCTGATGTTTTGACAGTGCAAGTATGTTTGTGAAATTCTACATCATAACAATTATCACATAATTGACCTATACTAATTAGATTATAGCATAAGTTTTCAACTAAGAGCACATCATCTATAATAACGTTACCATGGACAATCTTACCCTTGCCCACGGTCTTACCCTTTGAGTTATCCCCGAAAGTAATTTTAGGACCAGTGCATTGTGTGATTTCAGACAGCAGCTCGATGTTTCCCGTCATGTGTCGAGAACATCCACTGTCTAAGTACCAGTCAGACACTTGCTTCTGCAGTACCTGTTATCAAACAAAATTAATGTTAATACCCAATCCTACTTGGGTCCGGAACGGATTAGCCCTTTGGGAACCCACACCTGGATCAACTTTAATGGCTTGTGTGTGTCTGGTGTGGTGTGTGCTGATCTGTTTCGGTGTTGTGTGTGATAATGTGTGTGAAATGGAGGCCTTTGGTTCCTGTTAGGCAACCTATATCTTCGTTGGACCAGTTGTGAGTTGTGGTAGTTGGGTGGTCTTCCTTGCCTTAGATTCTGCACCTTTGAGTTTGGTCTGATAGACACAAAGCTCGCCGGTGCTTTTTCTTTGGCTTGGTCAACATACCCAATGCCCTTTCTCAAACATTTTTCTTTGAAGGAGATTCCCGTTTGAGTTATAGGCACTTCGGATTCATATATTGTGCTGGATCTAACAAAATGTCATTTGTTTGATTTTGTTCCTTTCCAGCAACAACTCAGATTCATCTTTGGTGCTTTCATTGGTGCCAAAGCCTATATCGGTGATGTCGCCGACACTTCTTTGTACCTCTTGCAACTCTTCCAATGAGGCTCTTGATTTTGTCCATGTTTTGAAAATGTGAGAAAGTTTAGAATTTTTGTGCTAATTCTCTGATTTTCTTCTCGTGTGAATTCATTTGCGTCAAAGTCAAGTACCTCATCTTTCTGACTTGTCTCCTCCTCTGCCATTAGGCATTTGATTTCCTTCTCGCTTTCACTTGAAGAACATTCTGAGCTTTCTGATTCTGAGTCAGTCTGAGCCCACTTGCTGTTACCTTCCTCTGCTACCAGAACCTTTTGAGCCTTTCCGTGATGACTTTTTCGATCTTTGTAATGCTTCTTTTTCTTGTCATCACGATGCCTTTCTTTTCTTTCATCTTTCTTCGGTCTGGTGCAATCTGCAATAAAATGTCCGGTCTTACCACAGTTGTAGCAAGCCTGATCGTTAACAGTATCATCTTTTCTTGATTATACTGATGAGAAGGTTTAAAATTCCTTTTATTCTTTGACATGAATTTACCAAATTTTTTGATGAACAATGACATAGCATCATTACTTATCTGTTCGATAGATCAGTCTGTGGAGGGGTGGACTGATCTGGAATGGCTGCAAGTGCCTTGTTTGGCTGAGAGGTGGATGGCTCTGCTTCACCTCTGGTGATCAGCTCAAACTCGTACGCCTTAAGATCAGCGAACAAATCATGGAGTTCGACCTTGTTCAGATCTTTAGATTCCCTCATGGCAATCGTCTTGACGTCCCAATCCTTTGGCAATGCTCTCATCACCTTCAGAGCAATCTCTCTGTTGGAGTAGTCCTAGACCAGACCGTTCAGTTCATTGATGATGCCAGTAACTCGTTCATCAAACTCGTTTAGAGTTTCTCCAAGCTTCATCTTTATGCTCTCAAAATTTTGTAGAGCTACGGTCAGCTTGTTTTCCTTTGTCTGGTCATTCCCTTCGCAGAGCTGTGCAATCTTCTCCCAAATTTCTTTGGCAGTGGAGCACATCTTAATCTTGCTGAACATGTTCTTGTCCAAAGTTTTGAACAGGATGTCCTTGGATACATTGTCTAAATTGGCTTTCTTTCTTTCTTCATTTGTCCAGGTAGCCCTTTCTTTCTCGATCATTTGAGGTTCGCCACTTAACCCCCCTAGTGCAGGATTTACTTTTAAAATTTTCATTGGTCCGTCTGTAATGACGTACCACATATCATCATCCTGAGCTGCCAGGTGAGCTTGCATTCTGATTCTCCAATCATCATAATCTTATTTTGAGAACATGGGAATTTTGTTGAAGGATGCCAACAGTCCAGGTATTCTATTGATTAAGAAAACCTGGCTTTGATACCACTTGTAAGGATCGGACGAGAGTGTTTAGAGGAGGGGGTGAATGAACACTCTTCTAAAATTAATTCTTATTGATTTCACTCAGGTTAGTAAATGAAATCTGTTTCTTAACCAGCACTTAAGCAGAACAGACCACTGAAATGAAAGTGCGGAAACAGTCTGTTCTTAGCTAGTAAGGACGGTTAATGGCTATGAAATGCAAGATAGTGTGAAACATAAATAGACGAGATATGTTTCTGGAAGTTCGAAGGCAAATCCTTCTACGTCTCCCATTCTTCCAATCTAGGAAGGATTTATTAGAAAACTTTGAGTAATACAACTTTTTGTACAACCCCGATTCAGCTGGATTTACCTCACTGCCAGACTGAAACTTCTAATCTCTCAATCTGTTCAGACACAATCTGTCTGACAGTTACAAAGATATCACTCTTCTATCTTAGAACAAAATACAATTGAAAGAGTGGTTTTATCTAAGCACAAATGATCCTTAAGTGATCAAAATAAAACAATAGGCTGTGTTTCTAATTTCGAGCAGATCGACAAGTTGAACTCTTTTGATGACAGCGTTCTGCTGAACTGAATGCTTGATAAAGTTGATTGAACTTTTATGCGTTTTTGAATCTCTCGTCTCTTGTCGATACTCTATTGAGCTTTTGAAGTTGCACCTATATATAATCGTTTCTGCCAACGACAATAATTCTTTTTGTGTGCAATTCTATACTCTGGTCAGTAATATGAACAAGCTGCAGTCTTCTTCTTTAGGTATTTTCCTTTCTGGTCTGTCATTTCGGCGCTTGTCAGATAGACTCTCCTTTGTCTATTTACCATTTAAGGTAATCTTCAGTCCTTGGTCTTGTTTAGCATTAAATGCACCATTAAATGCTTCAATAAAAAGCCGTTGATTATTCAAACTGAAGATCGAAGCTTACCAACTTCGTCTGTTCTGATCTGATCTGCATCGAGCTGGTCTGGTCTGATCTTGTTGATCGATCTGGATCTACGTCGATCTGGTCAGTCTAGTTTACAACGATCTGGTCTGTTTTGATATAGATTTTATTGCTCTGATCTGTTTTGTCATAGGCTCGATCGGTCTGGTCTATTTTGTCATAGGCTCGATCGGTCTGGTCTGTTTTGTGGGAAAATTACAAGCTTTGTGAGCTACTTATAAGATGCATGGGCTACTCTATTCATTGTCAATTGGTTTTGAGTTGGAACCCCATATATCCTTAACAATTACTTCAGCGATTTCGTTAAGCCTATCGATTGCGACACTCGTGCCACTAATGTAAACTCTTCCATATGGTCTTAGGATACGATCCATCTCCAACATAATACGCCGATATATTACATCTGAGTAACAAGCATGCTGATTTTGTTTCCTCCAAATTTCATAATAACATGCAACTCTGGGAAGATATGAGTTCGACAAAATGTATATTTTATGTTCAACGGATAACAGACCTGCTGCATTTATAAGATCATAAGTTCTAGGATAAGTGTCAAATGGCTCACACCTGCAGAGTTCAATGAAGCGAGTCATTTTTTTAATAAAAAAACGACCCACAAAAACGCGTGCATATTATTGCTCTACCAATCGTCCATCACTCCTATAAGGCCACAATCATATATTACATGCAGCGTGCTCGAACCACTGACGGGAACGACATTCATAACCCAACAATTCATGCCACGCCCCGAGACCAGGATCGATAACACCGGCGTTGATTTCAAATACAATTGAAAATCAACAAGCCTCATAGTACAGAATTTAATACAACCAGTCTATTTATTCCATAAACATAAATGTTTTACAGCTGAAAATAAAACCATAACTTAAATCTTAACAGAGTTTAGCGGAAGCATAATTATGTAAAATCTTGAAATAATTGCGGTAGATCACCAACCCCAAAAGTTGTGTTGTTCTGCATCTTCGGTATCTATCTCACTTTTACCTAGGGAGGGGATGTAAGAGGTGAGTGTTCTGGTTGACACTCAGTAAGCGGGGGCCAATCGAATATGCCAAAACATATACTTATACAGATTTTAAAACAGATTTCAAAACATAAACTGATACAGATAACATAATTTTTGCTCCTTTGAGCCATACCAAAAGCATCATATTAGAACACATATCATATACTTATCAAATTAGATCGATCTACATAACATAAGGATTATAGAGGTGGCTCCTACGAATTCAAGAGGTGGCTCCCGTACGTATAGCACTTTGCCCCATTGGTTCAAGAGGTGCCTCACACGTTCGTAGCACGTTGTTTCGCATAGCACTTATCTCCCGATATTCAGAATTTTCATGACATCATAGTTTTTAAAATAGTTCACATATTCGACTGTATTTTCGTAAGCATTCATATGTTATCAAAACGAAAGGATAATTTAACAAAAGCCCACTTACATGATTGTTTACGATGATTCTTTAAACTTGAAAGAGTATGGATCTACAACCTTCAAAAATCAACTTCTTTCCTTGCTAGAATATTTGATATTTTGAGAGTATCTTGAGAGTATTTCCTTTAAACTTTTTGTGTTTCTACTAATGAATCTAGCTTGGTATTTATAGAAGTTTTTCAAGAAAATATGTAAGCAATGACATCAAGTTAATATTATGTAATCAATGACATCAAGTTAATATTATGTAATCAATGACATCAACTTAATATTATTTAATCAATGACATCAACTTAATATTATGTAATAAATTATGTTTTTAAGGATAGTTTGATTACCTAAATTCAATGTATCATATTGTGGTATCATGTTGTGGTAAGGTGGTTGCAAGTGGTGATCATCACAATTCACGTTGAAATCGAGCAAAGCTGCTGCAAACCTGACATGCAAAAAAATCCGATGTTAAATAAGTTTGTTTTAAGGAAACAAATACACTACTACTTTTGCATACCCTCCATATCCGGCTTTCCTGTCCATTACATTTCGTAGGTTCGTTTTGTCAATGTGATAGATACACCACAATATAGCCCCTTACAATCTCATTCCAGTATCTTGAATTTGCTTTGAATAGTTTTTTACTTGGCTTATCGGCGTCCATTTTATGCTAGATGAACAGTTCTTAAAATATCTTGAATTTGCTTTGAATAGTTCTTATTTAGTGCATGCTTTTGTTTTTTTCAAGTTTTTATTTCAGAATGGTATGACAGCTAGGATTTTTAACAGGGAGGTTGGACATTAAAAATTTAAGGGTTCTCGAATGTGTGATTTTTATATAATAGCAAGAAGCATGTGCCTCGCACGTGGATGCCCATTAAATTTTATATTAATTATGAAAATTAATCCTAATAATATCATGCTCTATATATGCATAATAATATCATCCTCTATATAGGCATATAAAATCACTGTGAAAAAATAAATGAGTCATCGATTTGACATGGATAGGAATAGAGAATACATCGTGCATGCTTATTAATCTTACAGAATCAAGCGAGTGAAACTTAACTTAATTAGTCATGGACAAGAATTTTCCTCTCACTACGTATTTCATAATTCCGCGTCTAACACCTAAAGCTCAATTGCAAAGGCACGAATTGAGCAAAAATTACACCGATTCAGGTCGGACTAAGAGAGAATATTCAAATTCAGAAGTTGTGGATGCCTTAATATTTCCAAAGTTGAGTTTCTTTAGCTTGGAAAAATAAGCATACGCGGGGCATTGTTCATCTTCTTTTTTATTGTGAATTGAGGGCTCTAACGTTATGCAAACCGTAAATATACTCCACTAAAACAACCATAAATATACATTATACAATCATTAGCAAAAATTATTCCAAGTATACGGATATGGTTTGAGAAAGTGAATCAAAATATAATATAAGAAATATATTTGGGAATAAAGTAAACAATTATTGCGAATATATAAATCATGAAATAGCTCATGCCCATTTTTTACTTTTGGAAAAAAAATAATCATACATTTATTTTCCAAAATCGTCGAAATCAAGATAGCAAAATATCATTTACATATTATTTCTTCCTTTTTCTTTTCTTTCTTGGCATGTCAACCATCTTTCCTATAAGATGCTTCTTCGAAAATCCTTTTGTCATATTGATCTTCAAATTCTTCAATGGATATCGGTTGGATGATAAAACAGGGTATAAATTATAAAGATCTAGTACATGAATTAGGAAGGAAGATGTATCAAGAAGACTTAGTAGGTGTTTGCAATTACTTATGAAAACTGCTTATCTGCTTTTCAGATAAAAAAAACAGTTTTTGGGTGTTTTATTTGTTTGCTTCTGTTATTGTTTCTCTAAAAATAAACAGAAGCAGAGAAGCAGGTCATGACATGCTTTTGACTGCTTTAAGGGTGTGTTTGCGATTGCTTATTCAAAGCACTTCTATGTTGCTTTTGCTTAAAGTTGGAAAAAGTTGATTTTAATCAAAAGCATTGAGTGTTTGTTATTTAAATAAAAAAGCAGCTTAATAAACTTAAATTAATTACAAAATTGCCACAAAATAACTTAAAGCAGTCAAAAGCATGACATGATCTGCTTTTCTGCTTCTGCTTTTTCTGCTTATTTTTAGAGAAGCAATAGCAGAAGCAAACAAATAAAACACCCAAAAACTATTTTTTTATCTGAAAAGCAGATAAGCAGTTTTTATAAGCAATTGCAAACACCTACTAAGTTGTTTTGTGGAAATTTCGTAATTAATTTAAGTTTATTAAGCTGCTTTTTTATTTAATTAACAAACACTCAATGCTTTTACTTAAAATCAACTTTTTCCAACTTTAAGCAAAATCAACATAGAAATGCTTTGAATAAGCAATCGCAAATACACCCTTACAGCATCATTTTTCAAAATAATATTCTTGCTTTCAAGATTATTTCATGGGTTGTTGAAACACATAGAATGATACAATTGAATATTATAATAAATTAAATAATTGTTAGTGAAAAATATAAATTTAGAAGTATTAAAACATGAGATTTACATTTATCATTCTTAGATCGGTAGCAATTCTTGGTTTTCTATAGCATAGATAATAGCACAGATTCATATAATAAATAGAATAATTAACTCTTGTCTATTCATCTCCACTGTGTTGAATAAATGTGATCTTTCATCTTCCATGTCCATATTGAGAAATTAAATTAATCCATCAATGGGAAAATGAATAATTTATCATTAATTTTGTATTTAATATTTATTAGAATTAGTTTTATTAATTTGATTAAATTATTCAGTGCCAATTGAATGACCAAAGTGCTCTCAAATCAAAAATTTAATTATGAATTAAACACAATTAACAAAAAAATGTTTGAGCAACGTTTTATTCCAATTGGAATTAGGGTGAAAATTTTAAAGAGGAAGTATAATGATGGTAATGATAAATTACATAATTAATTGAGAGAAAAAAGAAAAATTGGAAGTCGTAAAAGTACGAATAGGTACAATCAATTAACAAATTCGTATTTTAATTTTATAATTACTTCTTAATTTTTATCATCTTCCATAAACATTTTGTTATTCTTATTTTAAGTTCATTATGTCGAATGCTATTATATAATAATTATAATATTTTAATTATTATTATTAGCATTATTATAGATAATTTTACTATCAATATGATATACTAATTATCTTCAATTGTGGCACAATTAATTGTGCGTGAGAGAAGTAAAAATTGATGTTATGGGAGTTATGTATGGGAGTTGAATGTGCACAATCAATTGGTTTTATTATCTAAATTAATTTACCAATTCCAAATATCACCATGTGAAAAATTTACATATATTTTCTTATGATATTTTTTGAATTATATTACCTGCATATCTGGATGTAATCTTCTACCTACATATATGCTATATATATGATATATATATGGTACTGCAAACCTTTTGAATTAATCAGACTTTTAATTCAGGGTTCACAAATATTATCTTTAAGTTTTGAGTTTAATTCCACGAAATTATTTTAGTAAAGCTTCTAAGTGTATTCAATACCCATGTCAGTCAAGTCTTTTAATTTGGGATTCACAAATATTATCTTCAAGTTTTGAAAAATTGAGTATTTTGAATAAAATAAATAATAAAAATAGTGAATGAATGAAGGGTGGTATAAAATAAATAATAAAAATAGTGAAGGAATAAATGGTGTATATGTAACTTCACAATTGAAAAACTCTCACAACATCCACACATTTATAGGTATATATATATATATATAGGTATATATATTAGATTTCTTATAATGGATATGCATAAACAAAAAAAATATACAATTGATGCCAAAAGAGAGGTATTGAAATAAACGTTACTTTAACTGTAACCTTCGATTTTTTACAAGATCAAACCTATCAGTTACGTACTCTAAATCAATACCATGAACAATCTCTCTCAATATACAAAACCATTATGTTGTTTAAATATTCATGCTTGTTTTAAGAAGTTTCATCCCTGAAAATGCCCGTTCTGTTGTTGCAGCTGGAAGAGTCAAGACTAAACGAATCAACCTATCAATAATAAATAAATCCTTGATTTCTTTGTTTCAGCGAACAACCGACATAATTTATGAAGAGAATCAATATCTTTAAATCGATGATCCTCAAATACATCAAGTTTGTAATGGTTCAATTGAGTCTTCAAATGTTTAATGCCATCTTTGGAAAAATCATTGGGATAAAATTTCTCAATTAGAGAAAAAAGGGCACTTTCGGAGAATGATTTGAGACATTAACTAGGATTTAAGGCATCACACAGAGTAAGAAGTTTCACTAATTGTTCCGTAAATCTAGTAATCAACTCCATCAACTGTTTGTCAATCACAACATTGAATACATAAAAATGATAGTATTCCTCCAACGTGAAATGATTTTTCTGCTCATAAGAACGTTTAGTGCTTTCGATATAAAGATCAGTCAACTCAGGCATTTCAATGTCATTCATATCACAAAAAAATATTCACATTCCATAGAAAATCATCCCATTCATCGCATTTTCTGTAAAAGTAACTTTGTAGTCCTGACTAAACTCATCACATTCAAAATGTCTTGGCCTTTTCTTTGAAATGCTTGGCATAACACATCATATACTTCCAAAACTCTATGCATCAACAACAAGATAAACCCAAAGTCAAATGTCATCATTCCTGTAAGCAAACCTTTAGCCTCCGCACATATACTAAAGTTCGATTCCCCCTCCATGAGATCTTCAAGAAATGTACAAATTGAACCAAACAATTCAATAACTTGACTAACATAAGTGTAATGTGAAGTCCAACGAGTAGATATAGATCGTTGCAAAGTACTAGCTTGATTAACCCCACAACCAGTCCCAAGTTCTCCTGATGCTATCAAATCAATAATCTCATCTTCTCGAATTGATTTTACTGAAAATGTCGTTTCGAAGATGCACCAACAAAATTGACAACATAACTCAATTTGGAAAGAAAAAAATAGCCATACATCTGAGACCTCTTTTGCTGCTGCAACTAAAGTAAGTTGTAATCGCTGAGCAAAATAATGAACGTAATATGCAAATAGACAATCTTTGAGGAATAATGCTTGTAATCCATTCCATTCACCACGCATATTGCTAGCACCATCATATCCTTGACCTAGCATCCCCAACTTCATCACAGATTTTACTTCACACAGTATCAGTAATATTTTTAGTATCTCCTGTTGAATTGATGATGATGTATACTTGGCATTCTTGGATGCTTGTCTAAGATAATATCACAAATTCCTTTGCACAATTCTCCTTGAAATTTGATTAAGTCAAAAAATTTTCCATGATTTTGAGAATCTACCGACTCATCATGTCCTCTAAATGCACATCCCTGCAATGCAAGCCACGTCACAACTCTAACCAATGTCTTTAGAAGCAATCTGATTTGCTTTACAATATTTTTTGATTGTTTGTCCATCCTTCTATCAATATGTTGGGATATATTTTTCAAGCCCTCCCATTTTTGCATAATCATACCATGTGATGAATTGCAATCTCCTTCATGTTTTTTTTCAATGGACAATCTTTGCAATTAACTCTTTTCCAATTCTTGAACACTTCAACCATAAAATTCTTATGATGTGATGTAGGAGTATAAAAAAGATAACATGGAAAACAAAATGCAGCTTCCCTTATTTTAGAAAACTCGAGCCATGTAAACTTTATAAACCAAGAAGATTGAAAACTCCATTTTTGGAGCGTAAAATCAACAAGTGGGTATTTATATATGGGTTGCTACGGTCTCATCCCAACATATTCTCTCCTAACCTCATCTTGTTTATCACATGGATATTGCCAAATTCCAATTCGTTTTCTAGGATCTTGTTCATAATATGGAGTATTGCCTTCTACTTGAATGAGAGTAACTTCGTTGTCAAGACTGATTTTTTTGGTTTCCATTGTAGATCTGGAACTTGATGGAGGGGGATCATATAGAGTTTGATTTTTTTGATAATTGCTCGCTATTTTTCTGGTTGAAATAATAAAAGATACTTCTTTTTGACATTTTAATTCACCTATAAATAAAACTTTCCTTCACTAATTGACCTATATGTAAACTAATTTTAAGTCCGCGGTACAACAAAACAAGAATTTTGAAAATCACAGGCCAATGGAGAGAAATCATTGTTGATTTAAGATTTATGTCATCGCATTTTGTGAATTAGTTTACATAATTAATTATGCATAAGGGTTGGCATAACATTTCACATAGTTTCTTGTTGCAGAGAAGAATAAAACAAATTAGTCAACAAATCCAAACACCAACACCAAATTAAGACAAGTTTCTGGTTGCATTTTGTTACGGCTGATGTTAGAAGACAGGAGTTGGGCCGTAGGTTTAGTGGGCTTCATTTGTTATAGGTTATGGTATTACGTAATGGGCTGGGTTAATCGGAATAAGGCTCTCTTTAGTAATGTAAAGTCCAATAGTTCAAGTAGTTATTTTTATGTGTTAGTGGGTATTGTTAATGTAAGTAGTGGAGTCATGGTCAGTTAATTAGCTATGAATAAGTCAATGTAATTAACTATTTAAGGGAGATGAAAGGGAAGGAAACAATCAATCATTTTCCAAAGAAACTGAGTACATATTCAATCTGGGAGGCCAGGCCCCTCGAAGAGCCTACATAAAATTTACTTCAATAAATTAACCAAACCATAACAGTGGTATCAGAGCCGACGTTCCTGCAACATGGCTGAGGAACTCGAAATGCAATCCTATCAGAAGCAGTAACAAAACTCAAAGAAGATTCAGTATACCTGCGAGAGGAGCAAAACAGACAGAAACAATTGCTAGAGGCTGTGTTACAACAACTGGGCAATTTAGCGTCAAGTTACGAGCAGTTAGCAAATCAAAACAGTAGCCAAAATGGGGAGGGATCTTCCAACAATCGAGGTCAGTTTTTAATCAATCCAATGTTTGAAGGGAATGGGGGAATACATGCAAGAACACTTAGACTTGACTTTCCTAAGTTTGATGGCTTGGAACCCATGGAGTGGATCCTTAAGGCCGAACAATTCTTTGAGTATTTCCATACACCTGATAATCAAAAACTTGATATAGCTTTCTTTCACATGGAAGGGAAGGCATTATCTTGGTTTGTGTGGCTAAGAGAATCAGGACCGATTGGGAATTGGAATGAATTTACCAAAGTCCTCCTGATAAGATTTGGACCTTCTACCTTTGAGGACCCAATAGGGGCTTTCACTAAATTAAGACAATTAACAACCGTGGAAGAATATCAAACACAATTTGAGACCTTATCCAATAAAATTAAAGGCTTGACTGAGGAATTCAGGATTTCAACTTTCATTAGTGGACTAAAAGATGAGTTAAAAACCATGGTCACTATGTTCCAGCCTAATACATTATCTGCTGCTTTTGGATTAGCCAAATTACAAGAAGAGGAAGTAACAAGGAGAATTAAGGGAACCATGGGAAGAACCTACTTCTCCACTTCACAGAACACGACTTATAACACCAAGCTTGCCTCACCGATACCTTCTCACCCTTCAAAACTGCTTTCTCTACCTTACAGAACTGAAAATCGAATTCTTCCAAACACAACCAGAAATACTTTTCCCATAAAAAGACTAACTCCCTCCCAAATGCAAGAGAGAAGAGAAAAAGGATTATGCTTCAATTGTGATGAGAAATTTCATGTGGGACATAAATGTAAAAACTCCAGGATATACCTACTTGAAGGAATATTCGGGAATGAGGAAGAAGAATTGGATCCAGGGGAAGGTAATTTGTCTATAATTAAAATGGAAGACAATAAGGATGGAGGAGAGGATGAAGGAGAGGAAGTAGGAGAACTCCTTGGCATATCTTTACATGCCATGGCGGGCTCCCCCTTTCCCAAAACCATGAGAATAGAAGGTCTCATTAACCAACATAAAGTCTTGATATTAATTGACACAGGCAGCACTCATAGTTTTGTGGATCCTCATGTAGCAAGGAGGTCAAAACTGGCAGTGGAAAATAGCAAACTGACAGTTAAGGTGGCCAATGGATATAGCCTTCCTTGCCAAGGTTATTGTAGGACAGTTTCAATTCAGATGCAAAATTTAAAGAGTACTACTGATCTTTATCTATTAACACTGGGAGGGTGTGATGTGGTGTTAGGTGTGGATTGGCTAAGGAAATTGGGATCAATATTATGGGATTTTAACAAACTAACCATGATATTTAAAATTTTGGGAACTGAGTACTTACTGCAGGGAATCAAACCATCTCTAGAAACTCTCGAGGACAAGGAGTATAAGCCAAAGTTAAAAATTGGAGCAGCTAAAGGCATTTGGCTTCAATTTATGGGGATTATTGATACTGTCCAGGAAGTAAAGTGCCCGCCAGAAGTGCAAGAAATCTTACAAGAATTCAAGACGGTATTTTCAGAACCAAGGGGATTACCTCCAAACCGAAGCCATGATCATAAAATCGAGCTTAAAGAAGAAGCCAAACCAAACAGCATTCGACCTTATAGATATCCTTATTATCAAAAGACGGAGATAGAAAAGCTGGTGGCAGAAATGCTAACAAGTGGAATCATAAGAGGGAGCCAAAGTCCCTACTCATCTCCTGTGTTACTAGTTCGAAAGGCGGATGGGAGTTGGAGAATGTGTGTGGATTATCGCGCCCTCAACAATGACACAGTCAAAGATAAGTATCCAATTCCTAATATCGATGAATTATTGGATGAACTCTATGGGGCAAAAATATTTTCTAAGTTAGACTTGCGTTCTGGTTATCACCAAATCAGAATGCAGGATAAAGACATTCCCAAAACAGCTTTTAGGACACACGAAGGTCACTATGAGTTCTTGGTAATGCCCTTTGGGCTTACCAATGCCCCATCTACCTTTCAAGGTTTGATGAACGAAGTCTTTAGACCATACTTGAGAAAATTTGTGTTGGTATTCTTTGATGACATTTTGATTTACAGCAAATCAATTAAAGATCATTTAGCTCATTTACGGATTGTTTTGGAAACTCTACAATCTCACAAATTGTTTGCTAAATTATCTAAGTGTGTATTCGGAAGTGAAGAGGTGGAGTATCTGGGACATCTGATTTCACAGGAAGGAGTAAAGGCTGATCACAAGAAATTAGAGGCCATGCGGAGCTGGCCATTGCCGAAGAATTTGAAAGCCTTAAGAGGTTTTTTAGGCCTTACAGGATATTACAGGAAATTTATACAAGGATATGGATCCATTGCAGCACCCTTAACAGCCTTACTCAAAAAGAATTCATTCCAGTGGACTGAAAGAGCTGAAAAAGCTTTTGATTTTTTAAAACAAACAATGGTAAGCCCTCCTGTTTTAAAGCTGCCTGATTTTACCAAAAGATTTGTTGTGGAATGTGATGCTTCAGGGGAAGGATTGGGAGCAGTTTTGATGCAAGAAGGAAGACCTATCGCCTATCTTAGTCAAGCTCTCAAAGGGAAAAGTCTAGCTCTATCTACCTATGAAAAAGAATTATTGGCATTAGTATTGGCTATAAGGAAGTGGAGGCATTATCTAGTAGGCCAACCATTCACAATTCGAACTGATCAACAGGCATTGAAATACCTTTTGGAGCAAAGAGTGGGAACTCCAGCTCAGCAAAAGTGGGTCTCTAAGTTAATGGGGTATGACTTTTTTATCGAGTACAAAAGTGGCAGAACTAACAAGGCTGCTGATGCACTATCCCGCATACCCCAAACAGACATGGCTAAACCACACATAACCCAGACAAACCAAACAGCAAGCACACAAAATAATTCCCAAACAGCTATTATACAGCCAGAAAAACACCATGATCAAGTAAAACCACCCCAACTTCAAGCCATAAGTATTCTGCAACCCCATTGGCTAGATGAGTTAAAACAAACTTACCCCCAAGACCCTCAATTACAGAAGCTGTTAAGCGACTACAATCAAAGAGTCTTGGATCCAACTCAGTACGAGATTCGCAATGATTTGCTTCTTTACAAGGGCAAGATTCATCTGGGTAGCTTACTTCCTTTCCAGCAAAAGATCCTACACATATTTCACAACAGTCCATTAGGGGGCCATACAGGGGTTTACAAAACATATGCAAGGCTAAACAAAGAGTTTTACTGGCCTGGAATGAAGAGGACTGTCCGAGACTTCATCAAAGCTTGTGATATATGTCAAAGGAACAAAGTGGAAAACATTCATCCACCAGGTCTACTGCAGCCTCTGCCCATTCCCACCATGAATTGGCAAGACATAAGCATGGATTTCATTGATGGTCTACCCCCCTCAAAAGGGAACACAGTAATCATGGTGGTCATCGACAGGCTGAGCAAATACGCTCATTCATGCCATTGTCTCATCCATACACTGCAACAACTGTAGCTCGAATATTTATGGATAACGTATTTAAATTACATGGTTTTCCTTTAACTATTGTGAGTGACAGGGATCCTGTTTTTACCAGCCAATTTTGGAAGGAACTTTTCAAACTAAGTGGCATACAACTCTTACTCAGTTCCGCATACCACCCTCAAACAGACGGACAAACGGAGGTAATGAACAAGACATTGGAGGGCTATTTGAGGTGCTTTTCGAGTGACAGGCCATGTGACTGGTCAAAATGGCTGTCCTTAGCTGAATATGCTTATAATACTTCTGAGCATACCTCAACTAGGGTTTCACCTTATGAAGTAGTCTATGGACAAGCACCTCCGAGACTGTTACCCTACGAACCAGGCTCAACCAAAATCCAAGCGGTGGAAGACACTCTCAGAGACAGAGATTTCATTAACAAGTTAGTACAAGACAATTTGAAGGATGCTCAAGCAAGGATGAAACGGTATGCAGACAAAAAAAGAAGTGAAAGAAGCTTTAAAGAAGGGGATCAAGTATACCTACGACTACGACCTTACCGTCAAATGTCTGTTGCTCTACGACGGAATCTCAAGCTGTCACCCAGATATTATGGGCCTTACAAAGTGTTACAGAAGATTGGGGAGGTAGCCTATAAATTAGAGCTACCTCAAAACTCCCAGATCTATCCTGTATTTCATGTTTCTTGTCTCAAGAGTATGCTGGGATCTCACACAACACCCCTAACTGAGCTTCCACGCATAACCAACGAAGGAACCCTAGAACCTGAACCTCAACTCATATTGAACCGCAGATTGATCAAGAAAGGAAACAGAGCAGGAGTTGAGCTATTGGTACAGTGGAAAGGGATGAACCAAGAAGATGCAACCTGGGTTGATTATGAGGAGTTGCAACGGCGAATACCCAACCTTGAGGACAAGGTTTTCTGAAACAAGGGGCAATTGTTACGGCTGATGTTAGAAGACAGGAGTTGGGCCGTAGGTTTAGTGGGCTTCATTTGTTATAGGTTATGGTATTACGTAATGGGCTGGGTTAATCGGAATAAGGCTCTCTTTAGTAATGTAAAGTCCAATAGTTCAAGTAGTTATTTTTATGTGTTAGTGGGTATTGTTAATGTAAGTAGTGGAGTCATGGTCAGTTAATTAGCTATGAATAAGTCAATGTAATTAACTATTTAAGGGAGATGAAAGGGAAGGAAACAATCAATCATTTTCCAAAGAAACTGAGTACATATTCAATCTGGGAGGCCAGGCCCCTCGAAGAGCCTACATAAAATTTACTTCAATAAATTAACCAAACCATAACACATTTCATTTCAATACTCATCAGTTAGAAATCCCAACACCAAATCAAGAAGCGAACATCACATAATCAGAATCTAAATTCAACTCAAAGTCTCAAACGATGACACCCAAGAAATAAATGAATAAAACAAATTAATAGCCCTTGAAGTTGATGAAATCTTACCTGTCTGGCTGACAGAGTACTGGGTTGATGATGTAGAGCCGATGAAGATGAGTGAAGGACTGAAGGACCGATGTGCGATGGTGATTGGTGAAGGGCTGAAGGCGTGAAGGCGTGAATCCGTGAACTGCCAAACCGATGAAGATGTGAAGTGTTTGGGTGAAGGGTTTTGACTTTTGAAATCGTTCAGCAAATTAAAAAATATTAGGAATGGGCTGAAAAATTATTGGGCTGCATAAAAATAAAAATGTTGTATCTTTAATGGGTGCATAAAACTAATGGGATGTACCCCTAATAAAACTAAAAAAAAAATTGGGCTTTGGGATATACAAGTCCATCCCTGGGTATGACACTTTGGATAAAAAATAGGGAAAATTGCATATTGGTACTGTTTTCAAAAATATATTTCAAATAAGTCTTAGACAAACTAATGTTTACAAAAACATACACTTAGGAGATAATTATATTCACATAAGTCCACTTTTTAAAGAGTTAGTTTGCAAAAGTATTTTCTAGTTCCTAAAATACCCTTTAAGTTATAAAAAAACTCTAAACCTAATTTTTTTATTAACTCTTTACGTAAAACCTTTTCTCCTGTCTCACGTAAAATATTTTCTCCTCTCTCACGTAAAATCTATCACCTTTGATCACTCTGCACCAAAAATCGAAGCAGCTAACTTTTTTGTAATTTGAAATTTCTTTGAATCGAGGAAAATGAAGTGATATACGTTTGTTTGGAGCGCATAAAACTGATGGCATCGATCGTTTGAGGTAAAGGAAGGTAAGTTTTTTTGTAGAGATAATAGATTCTTCTCTAAATTTTTGCTCTTCCGTGTCATTGGTTGGAAGCAATGGATTTTGGAATTATGATTTTATTGAAATTTAGAGAGGAAACACAAGTTTTTAACTTAACTTCCAACTTTCTTTCATGGAGTTAAAATCTTCTGCAAGCCGTAAATGGAGTGATTACAACTTTGATGGAATATCCTTTAAGTATTCTATATCTGGACACCCTAAATGTTGTTTGACTAATGAAGACGATATAAGGAATATGTTTGTTCTGTGTAAGATTATAGACGTCCGGTTGTTGACAGTTGATGTTGATGATGAAAGAATTGCATACCTTGGAGTTTCTTCAGGAAGTAGGAATTGGCAGACATCGTTTGTTGATGTTGGGGATAATGGTGCATGCGAGGCAACTGACCTTATAGATAGTAGGGAAAATAATGTTGCAGGTGCACGTGATGAAATTGAACAAGCATGTAATTCATCTCCAGAATTTGATTCTGATCGTCTCCGACGTAATGTTAAAGGCAAAGAGAAGTTGTTGTTATGTTCCAGTTGGTCATCAATTATTAGTACGGTTGGTCAAAAGTTTAGTGGTGGTGTAGAAGAGTTTCGCTGTGAATTGAGTAAATATTCGGTGGAGGTTGGTTTTGATTTCAACTATGTAAAAAACAATAAGGTTAGGGTTGTTGCCGAGTGTGGGAGAAAGCATGATGAAGGATGTGGTTGGTTTGTAAATGCAAATATCTCAAGAGTGGATAGGTCTTTTTATATAAAGAAATTGAACAACATACACACTTGTGAGCTCAGAATGATGAAAGACAAATCTAAAAGGATGAGTTCTGTTTTAATATCTGAAATTATTGCTGATCGATTGTCTTCAAATCCTAAATTTTCTGCAACTGATGTATCAGAGTTGATAAAAAGAGATTATGGCTTGGATATTACTTATAGTAAGGCATGGAGAAGTGTGGAAAAAGGCTAGATCTATTGCTTTTGGAAATTATGATGAGTCGTTCCAGGAATTGAATTCGTACGTTGATGCGGCGAGAACGATAAATGTTGGAAGTTTTATTGAGCTTGAAGTTGATGACAGCAACCGATTTTGCCGTTTGTTCGTTTCATTTCGTGCCAGCATTGACGGGTTTAAACATTGTCGTCAAATGTTATTCCTTGATGGAACATTTTTGAAATCTCGATTCAAGGGCACCATTCTGTCAGCGACAGCGAAGGATGGGAATCAAGGTACACATCATTAAGTAATGCACGAACATGAATCTCAATGGTGCACGAACATAACCAAACTGGTGCACGAATCTTATTACAAAATAAGATTCGTGCACCAGATATTTATAAAGCCTTGCCATCATTGTAGTTATATAAGTTTCGTGCATCACAAGTCTTTTCCGTGCATCAGTATATTATTTTCGTGCATCAGTTAATTTATGTAAATTTCATGCATCAGTAATGTTTATATTAGTTTCGTGCATCATTATATTTATTATTATTTCGTGCATCATTTAATAAGTTTTGTTCACCAGTTACTTTTAGTAAGTTTCGTGCACCAGTTATACATCACAATTTTCCTTCGTGCATCATTATAATTTGAGTTCGTGCACCAGTGTTATTATGTTTGTGCACCCTTATAATTTGGGATTTCTGGTGAACGAAAATATATTGCAATTAACATAGTGGTGTTTTATTTTGCAAGGTTTGTTCCCTTTGGCTTTCGCTAATGTGGACTCCGAGAACTACGATAATTGGCTTTGGTTTTTATCTTATTTGAACAGAATTTTAGACAATGGTGAAGATGTTGTATATATATCCGATCGTAATATTGGTTTGATGGAGGCGCTACCTGTTGTGTTTGGAGTTTCTCTGAAACACTTTTTTTGTTTATATCATTTAAAGTGCAACCTCCGTGATCGATATGCTGGTAAACACATTTCAAATAAGTTTCGAGAGAGATTCTGTTTTTTGCTCGATGAATGTGCTTACTCACCGACAGTGGCTATTTTTAATGAAAAGTTAGTTGTTTTCAAACGAGAAGGTGGGTCAATTTTGGAAGATTTCTTACAAGGACTTTCTTTGGATAAGTGGACTAATGCATACTCTACTGGGATGAGATATGGAGAGATGTATTCCAATGCAACCGAGTCATTCAATTCTTGGATATTAGAGGCAAGGGGTCTTCCTATTACACATATGGTTGATTCTATTAGGGTTAAGTTGATGTGCTTGTTTTCGGCTAGGAGATTAATGTCACAACGATGGAGTGGGATATTGTGTGCTCGGATGGAAAAGAAATGGGCATCTTATGTAAATGAAGGTCGTGCATGGAATATTAAGATGTCTTCTGATTGCTACTTTGAAGTGTTTTCATACCCTACAGTTACTGTGCGCCTTGACAATAAAACATGTTCATGCTACAAGTGGCAGTTGGATGGATTCCCATGTCCACATGCAATTGTTGTATTTATGAGGAATAAATTGGCAATTAATGAAGTAGTTGACAAATTTTTTCATGTTAGTACGTATAGGCTATGCTATGAAGGAGTCATTTTTCCTATTCCAAGATACGCGAAGGTTGATGTTCCTCTGGTTGGAATGGAAACAAATGTATTACCCCCCCAAACAAAAAGGCAACCTGGGCGTCCAAAGAAGAGAAGAATTCGATCTAAAGGTGAAAACATTAGACAGTTGTGTTGTAGTCGTTGTAATAAACATGACCACAATAAGAAAACTTGTAAGGAACCTATTGGATGATTTATGAAAGCTTTTGAAGAAATTTATTTCACTATAATGTTATGCAGTATGAGTTTATATTATGGTGTTCTGGAGATTTAGTTCGTGCACCAATGTAATCTTAGTTCGTGCACCATTTATGTTGAGTTCGTGCACCAGATATGTTGCCTTTTTCCTTTCACAAGTTCGTGCACCAATGTAATCTTGATGAAACAGTTAGCTTATGTTCGTGAATCAGTGTACGTTCAAAAGTTCGTGCACCAATGTAATCTTAGTTCGTGCACCAATGTAATCTTAGTTCGTACACCATTTATGTTGAGTTCGTGCACCAGTTATGTTGCCTTTTCCTTTCACAAGTTCGTGCACCAGTGTAATCTTTGTGAAACATTTAGCTTATGTTCGTGCATCGGTATACGTTCAAAAGTTAGTGCACCAATATAAGTTTTAAAAGTTCGTGCACCAATATAAGTTCGTGCAACAATATAAGTTTTAAATGTTCGTGCACCAATATATTTTATTTTTGTGCACCATTGATGTTTTGTTCGAGTACAAGTATAATATATTTGTTGGCACCACTATAAATTATGTTCGTGTACCAATATCTAGTTCTTGAACTAGTATATACAAGTTGCATTCATCAGTTACCTAAATTTAATAAGAACTACAAAATATTATACATTTTGAAGAAGTTATAGAAATAAAGAACTAAGAGCCTTTTGCATCTTGAATTATAACTTTCGACATCTTAACCCGGTAACCAGTATTATAATCCAAGTTTGAATGCTTTGGCACTGGTTGCCCTCTCATAACTTTCTCCATATTCATGCAGACAAATATGCCACAGTCTATAGAGCCAGGCTTCTGTTGTGGTGCTTCTTTGTATGGCTCAATACCATAATTGTATTCACTCTGACTGTGTTGCACACCCTTTGATATGGGGTCCATTTTTTCATTGATGTATTCTATCTGTAAATTTAAGAAGAGTTCATATTATTTTGTTAATTTACTTAGAGTATTTGGACAAAGCAAACTAATTACCAAAATTACCAGTAGTTTTGCCCTTTCAAAGTAATAATCGGTTTCTTCTTCCCTTCGTGGCCTAATAGAATTGTAATGCGTCCACTGACATTCCTGAGTATCAAATACCAGCAATGTCCAGTGGTAGCCAGGTGTGACAAGTGGGTCCTCATGACCGCATGTGTTTATTGGGAAAATCAAGAAACAGTAATTCATGGCTTCGGCTAGCTTGTCATCAATTTGGTGTTTCGCAACCTCTTGGCAGTACACCGATTTTGTTATTTGTACAACATACAACTGTAAAGATTCAAAAAGAAAAAAAAAATTGATGCATAAAAATTTAACAAAAATTTAATAATTAGGTTGAGTTTTATTACCCAGCACATGCTGTAAAATACATATGACAACTTCTTCTCTCCTTTTTTCGCCATGAATCTGTTGATAATGATGGCCCAACGGTCAATAATCTGAGAGTCATGATAAGATATTGTCACAAGTTAAGTGAATATCAACATTTAAATAAGTGCACAAATAATTTGTTAATGACTTAAGAGAAATGGTTAATGTAAATCTCATACATCATTGTGAATTGACAGTCCGTTGAGAATGACGCCAATATCTCGAACATGTATTGTCTTTTGTGATATATTGTCCGTCCATATGACTCCCCTGCACAGAATGATAAAGTCCAACAATTTTGGTTTCGAACAGTGTTTATAATATTTTTTTAAAAAAACATTTAAGGCGTACCATTGTCCATGCTCCTTGTTAACTTCCATTATGAAATCTCTTTATACTTTTGTCAAACGTTTGAAGGCAACATTTGTTGTTTTAAAAATGAATGGCCATTCCTTGTTCTTTTTCGTAATTTTCACCTTATCTTCAAAATCATCATCGTCCTGCAAGAGTACAATGTCCTTGCTTACATTTTGTAGTTTATCTTCTTCTTCTTCTTCCGTTTCTTCGTTTTGTTTTGACCTCTTAGCTCTTTTATGCTCAGGGTAAGTGTGGCCCTTATCTTTTTTGCTCATTCTGTCCATTCTGTTCTTGATACGTTTGACCATCGATGTCTGTTCTGCATTTTCTTTGACGAGTTTCTGATTTTCGTCATTCAACATCTGACTAATTGCTTTTGTGCTGCTCAGCTCGTTCTCAATGTTGTCCTTATCATGTTTAATTCTTTGAATTTGGTCGTGGAGTTGTAAATATATATGTTAAAGATCTTCCATTTGTTTCTTCTGTTCATCATATCTTGTATGCAACTCTTTCAGCTCCTTTTCCTTCATTAGAAGTATTGTTTTTGATTCCTCAAGTTGTATCCTGATTTCTGCTTGTTCAAGGAATTCTGGTGTAGACATTACTTCCTTTTCTTGAACAAAGGAATCAAATTTTATTTGTAATTCCTGCAACTCCAATTCCTTTGTCAAAAACGCTGCCTTTAATTCTTCAAGTTGAGCCAATAATTCTTCATTTTGAGTAAATTCTGATTTTTGAGATGTTTCCGCCGGCTGAGGACTTTCAGAATCCACATCTTCTGGCTCGTTGTTGACAAACACATCCACTAAGTTATCATCATTGGATATGTTGTAATCATCGTATAAATTATCCTCTGTATTATGCTCACTCGGATCAATCAAAACCTCAGCTATTGTGGTATCTGGTGTAGATGCATAAAACATGATTGTTGACTCATTCGGATTTTCTTCTGTCATTGGTTGTTCATCAATTATTTGTTGTTCTGCAGGTTGTGGTTCAACAATTATTGGTTCTTGATTTTGTTATTTTTGGTTGTCTTGTGTATATTGTTGGGTTGAATGAGAAGAGATAGGTGATTCTGGTTTATCGCTAACAATGAGGTGCAGAAGTTCACCTTCTTCAATTGACATTGGTAAACTTATTTCCTTTATCTGCATCCAATTGTTTATAGTGCATCAGTGTAAAAATGTTCAAGAACCAATATAAAAATGTTCGTGCACCAGTACAACTTTCGTGCATCAATATAAGTTCAAATGTTAAAGCACCAGTATAAAATGTTCGTGCATCAGTATAGGTTCAAAAGTTAGTGCATCAGTATAGTTCAAACACCAAGATAAGTTCAAATGTTAATGCACCAATATAACTTTCGTCCATCTATATTAATATTTAAAAGTTAGTGCACCAGAGTAAAAATGTTCGAGCACCAATACAAAAATGTTCATGCACCAGTACAAGTTCAAATGTTAGTGCACCAGTGCAAAAATGTTCAAGCACCAATACAAAAATGTTCGTGCACCAGTACAAAAATGTTTGTGCATCAGTATAAGTTCAAAAGTTAGTGTATCGATATAAGTTTCAACCAAAATATAAGTTCAAATGTTCGTGCACCAGTATAAAAATGTCTGTGCATCATTTTACTTTTGCAGTATTATACATGCACAAAGATAACTTCAAATGTTCGTGCACCAAAATAAAAAAAGTTTGTGCACCAGTACAAAAATGTTCGTGCATCAATATAATTTCAAAAGTTAGTGCATCGATATAAGTTTCAACAACAATATAAGTTCAAATGTTAGCGCACCAGTACAAAAATGTTCGTGCATCAGTATAATTTCAAAAGTTAGTGCATCGATATAAGTTTCAACAACAATATAAGTTCAAATGTTAGTGCACCAGTATAAAAATGTTCGTGCATCATGTTACTTTTGCAGTAAATTAATGTGTTATTATACATGCACCAAGATAAAACTTCAAATGTTCGTGCACCAGAATAAAAAAGTTCAGGCTCAGTAGAAAAATGATCGTGCATCAGTATAAGTTCAAAAGTTAGTGCATCGATATAAGTTTCAACAACAATATAAGTTCAAATGTTAGTGCACCAGTATAAAAGTGTTCGTGCATCATTTTACTTTTGCAGTAAATTATGTGTTATTATACATGCACAAAGATAACTTCAAATGTTCGTGCACCAGAATAAAAAAGTTCGTGCACCAGTACAAAAATGTTCGTGCATCAATATAATTTCAAAAGTTAGTGCATCGATATAAGTTTCAACAACAATATAAGTTCAAATGTTAGCACACCAGTACAAATATTCGTGCATCAGTATAATTTCAAACGTTAGTGCATCGATATAAGTTTCAACAACAATATAAGTTCAAATGTTAGTGCACCAGTATAAAAATGATCGTGCATCATTTTACTTTTGCAGTAAATTAATGTGTTATTATACATGCACCAAGATAAAACTTCAAATGTTCGTGCACCAGAATAAAAAAGTTCAGGCTCGGTACAAAATGTTAGTGCATCAGTATAGGTTCAAAAGTTAGTGCATCGATATAAGTTTCAACAACAATATATGTTCAAATGTTAGTGCACCAGTATAAAAATGTTCGTGCATCATTTTACTTTTGCAGTAATACATGCACCATAAGTGATTTTACATACATAATAAACGGAGTTCACTAATACTTACGTAAGCACGGTCAAGCTCCTTGATTTTAATCGACCGGAGCTTTTTGTATAACTCTTCAAGATCCCATTTCATGAACCTTGGGAACAAGTTCACATCAACTGGATCAATCAGGTTTGTCCTCTCGCATAGCCAATGACATATAGAACTGAAAGAAAAATAAAGGCTTGAAACAGTTGAAATAATATTTAAAGCAAATTTTTATTTTGATATAAATAGTACAAACTGAATTTATATTTATATTAACCTTTAAATATGTCTTTCAGTTCCACAATCACGTATATGACTCTATCATCTTCTAGATGGCTCTACTAATCATATTGAGTTGATTTATAAGTTGTGCTCAAACCAAGTCAATACGAGTATTTCCTCGCACTAGGCCCGCTGGGTGACTCCTGAAAGATTGCTACTCATGTATGGACTTGGTAGTTGCTTTTGCAGTAAGTGTATATTTAATCATTGTGCATAAGTGGTAGTTGATTTCTATATTTTATGTATTGTATTTTAGTTTTAAAATGTTGAAAAAAATAATAAAATAAAATAAAATGCAGACTAAATATTGAAAAAAAAAATTAAAAAAAAAAAAAAAGCTAAAGTTGGCGGGACTCTTGAACACGCCAATTGGGTTGGCGTGTTGGGTCAGAAAAGTAAGACTTTGTATTTTAGGGTTATTTTGTTAAATGTTTTTAAAAATTAGGTTATTTAATTAAATAACCCCTTTATGTCTGATGTATTTACTATTCTTCAGGACACTTTTTTATCGTTGCTTAGTTTTTATTTGTTGCATTTGTCCGTTATGCACATAATTAGTGGTGGAGCCACCTTTGGGATATGGTGAGTTCCAGTCCCATGTAATATTTGGAAAGAAAAGATTTTTATTGCTGATTTTCAGAATTTTATTTTTTAGTCAAACCCTCTAAATCGTCGTAGCCATCAACCCTACCTAATCTTGCTAACCCCAAACTTATTTCCTTTATTTATTTTTTTAGTACAATGCTTACCGTATTGGGAAGGGGTGGGGATGAGAATGAGAGGTCTCAAATTTGATATATCTCAATACTCAAATGAGTATGGTGCCTGTGAAAAGGGCTTTCAGCAAACGAATACTTGTTTATGATCTATGAAAGTTTGAATGTAACAATTCTGAATAATAAGTTCAAAAAAAAAAAAAAAGGATTAAATTGAGACTAAGCTGAAGCTTCAGGTGGCAACCTGCAAGATATTTTGGACCTGACTGAACATTACAGGATTTCGGAGAAAACAAGGTAACAAGTGTTGGCTATCCAAAGAAAAGAAAAAACCCGAAATGGATTCTTTGATCACGTCTTCAATGGCTTTGCGATCATCGTTTTTTAATCGCTCTTTAATGGACGACTTCACTGACACACATTCATACTTCGAATATACCCGAATGATCCTACAAGATATCCTCCAAATATACTATTCCTCCTCAAGAAACACAACCAAGCATATCGAGACAGAAACACTGGTGAATTGGAGTAAGATGGGTGTTTTTTCAATATTTATTGGGGGAAATCGTATTTGCCAAATTGCATTCTCAATAAAGTTTTCATTTCAGACGATTTATATCGTGTCCTGCAGCATTGAACACTTTGGTTTGTGGGATTTTGATTTTCTGAAAAACTTAAATGCTAAATGGAGAGTATTAATAATAGTAACAATGATAGGTGTAGGGATAATCCTCTGATGCCATCTCGTGTCCTGATCATATATGATTCTACCAGAGATAGAAATAAAGATGAATTTAGGCATACTATTCATAACATTCGGATGCACGGTGGAATTATTCGTTCAGGTGATACAATTACGGTTCTTGGAGTGTTGCACAAAGTCTTGCATCCCAGTAAGTCTTGTGTTTCTTGATTTCAAATGTTTCAGATGATCTGCATATGGGATTACTATTTTTCAGATCTTTTTTTTTGTGGTTTTCGAGATCAATGTTTTGTGATTTATTCTTGGTGCTGTTTGCTACCGCTATTGATAAGGCAGAGTGGTTAATATTTTTTTGACTTTGGGAGATCATCTGTTTTATACTCATTCAGCCATTGAGAACATGGTTCGTAAAAACGGCGGCGGAACGGCAGCTGCCATTGCAAATTCCCTGCTAAAACAGACGTGTAACTATAACAGCGATTTCATGGCCGTCGCGGAACGAAATAGCAATTTCGTGGCCTGAAACGACGATTGCAGTGCAAAGAACTACCATTGTGAAACATTTTTAAAATTTCAAATGTTTCCAATTTTTTGATTTGTTTCATTAATAATTTGCCCAAATTATGTAAGTATTTTTATTTTTAATTTAAAAAAACTCAATAACCGCGACCGTTCCGCGAAATGTAAATGGAACTGGAACTGGAACAAAAGCCTCCGAGACGCCCTCCGCCACTGTGTCGGCGAACCATGACTGAGAAATAAGCATCCCACTTTGCTCATTGATAGTGAGGTTGGGATTTGAACTTTGAAGACATTGATATGTAATTTGTTTGTGATGTATGCTGAACTTGGAAATATGATGTTGCTTACCATTTGGGGATGATTTTACTAAGTGTAATGCAATATGAAATAAAATTACCATATGTTACCTTCATTTGGAATAATTAAAGTTCAACTAGTTGTTTGATTTTCCCTTTTAGTTAACAAGCCCTTTATATGACATTTTCTGTCACTTTGTTTAAACGACTCATAACCTTTTGGTAGGATTTATTGAATATAATTATTTGATATCATTTTGGTGAATGAAGTGTCTCTACGTATTTAGTTCGATCACAGTATATGAAACTCAATTCATTTGATGTTATTTTTATAATTCCTCCTTTACTATCAACCATTTCTTCACAGTGGGTTACCAAATGCAAATAGCCCCTTATAACTTCCTTGGCACATCACATAAACGTGCAATGGAGGAAGAAGTATCAAAAAAGATTGATTTGTATGTAAGCATGCTCCAATATAGCGCTGAGGAATGCGAAGGCGAAGGGGTAAATGAAACTCTTGTAGACTTCGTTTTATTGTTTTCTTATAGTATATAAGAAAACTTTGAGATCAACATCATATATTTTGTATTTGGTTCTGTATCTTGAAAGTCGGTTCTCACATGGTTGTCTACAACAGGTGGACATTGAAGTAAAAATCACTGCTGGAAGTCCAATGAGGAAGGTTTCCATACAAGAAGTTGCTACTTCTAATGCAACTTGGGTTATTCTTGATAGGTAGCATTATATTTTGATATTTTTGAACTTCATTTAGCTTATTTTTGATTTTTTAATTTATTTCGAAGGATTAAGGAGCAAGTGTTCTTATCGAAACTCATTTTATTTTATGTTGTCTATTTAATTTGATGAAGATGAGTGAAAAGAAAATGTTTGCCTTGATATGTGAATATGCAAAATGTGGTATGGAGAATTTGCATTATTTTACTTTCTCCTTGATAGTCATTGCAAAAATTGTTCCTTCTAATCTTGATTATCAACAACTACAGCTAAGCCTTTTATCTCAATGGATTGTGGAAGGCTACATGAACCATAGAAGAAATCAAGTCGGGTTGCACACATGTGTCAGTCTTCTCCAAGTGCTTCTTTTTGTCAGAATATTCTGTTGATCTTGACCACACATGAGGCTTAAATCTCACATACATCGCCTCATGATTGATTCACATGTTATGTTTCGAGCATACTTTTCAAAATAGTCCATTGTCTCTAGTGTTGTGAAAATTAAATTGATTTTTTTTAAAATTTCATGATAATAAAGAAGACCAGGACCAGAATAGATGAAATTGTATTATACACACACTGTAATTTTCCATTGGCATGTATCTTTGTCCTTATATCATGTGCTGGCTTTAATATAACGTTAGGATTCTTGAAATAAATCTGTGTGTTTGAAGAATAGTGATTGCATGGTACTTAAAGGATATAATTCTGTAAGAAGCATGCTTGCATTGCTTGTTAATATGAATGGATTTCCTATATTAACTAATGAATGTGTCAAATTTCAATATACACATCGAGCTTCTCTAGTTGCGACTTCATTTTCACTGATTGAACTGATAATTTTCATTTGCAGGTTCCTAAGAAAAGAATCGAGGTTTTATCTCCAACACATATCTTGCAAGGTTGCACTAATCCTTGATAACTTGTCGTTGGAGTTGTTAAGACATTATTATACTAATAAAGAAACGGAGTATTATGACGACAAGTTCTACACACTATCCAAGCCTGTCCCATTACCACCCGCGCAAGAGAATGAGAACGAGCAGTCGGAAATTTCTGAGAACTACCAAGCATCTATGTATTCTCTAGAAACTAGCTATGAGATGGCCAAGAGTAGCTTCTTGTCATCTTTTGCGTCGAACTCCAGAAATCAGAGCTTTTCATTACTGGAAGATATTGTGTCAAATCACAAGCAAGAGGAACCAGGTTAGAAAGGTTATTTGTGTTGAATTACTGAACCTTTAGTAACTTTCACCAGTTGCAGTCCTTGTGCTTGCTACTTAATTTCTCGGCCTAACAATCTTAACTTCAATCTGTGGACATACAAGTTAACCCTTGGTGACATTGATAATAAATGTATCATTGCAAACTTAGGAATTGTTCTTAAAATAGATTTTGAGAAAGCATATGACCATAGCAAATGGACCTCTATCGTGTACTTCCGAAAAAGGGTTTCGGCGAAAGATGGAGAAAGTGGATTTCAAGCTACATTCTGTTAGTATCTAATTCAATAATGATCAATAATAGGAGACCAATGGAAAAATTTAGGGGTTTAACGTAAGACAAGGGTAAATCATCCCTTAAAATCATATCAAATACCTATCCCATTTTGAAATATCATTCCAAACACTCATCATAATGGGATTTCTAATTCTAAATCTCTTCAAACCCCTGCAACCAAACACACTGTAACTATAACCAAATCCTGTCTTCCCAAACTCTGGTGTAGCTCATCTAATGACTTATCTGAAATACCTTACACATGTTTTAGGACAAAGTTTAAACGGCCAATGTAGTGGGTACAAATATTGAACAACTTAATCATTAATGTTAGAAAAGGCAATCTATAATGTACATAATATAATTTGCTGTATAAATTGAAAATGGCATATCTTATAACAGAGCATATACAATACTAAGTGATTGACAACACCGGCAAAACCGGATGATTTGTAACATTTGCCCAATTGGGCTGCTCGAGTTCGAGATACATTCCTCCTCCCTTTAAGTAAAAAACCACGATGATATTTTCTTGTTCGTGAATGGGTCTCTTCGTTTTTTTTTTTTTGAAGCCACCCAACCCAATCAAAAATCCTCCAATTCTCAACTTAAAGGAAAAAAAAATACTAAGTGATTGAATCACGAGCACTCATGTTAATGTTGGATAATAACAAATATCCTAGTTAAATCAATCTCATAGTTTAGATGCCTACTTATATTTGTATAATGATTCTCTAGTTATATTAACATTTTAACTTCTAGAGTTCGGGTCGAAAATAAATATTCGAAAGGTTCGAAATATATTTATTTAAATATATAATTATATTATATTAATAAAATATTAATGTTTGCGAGCGTCTCGCGAACTATCGAACAAAGTAATTTGGGCTCGAATTCGGCTCAAAAAAAGTTCGAACATGTTCAAGTTCGGCTCGAATTCGAGAATTTCGAATACGAATCAAATATTTTTCAAGCCGGCTCGAAAAGTTCGTGAACATGTTCGATTCGTTTACACCCCTACGTTGGACTCCATATCTTTGTACATAACTTCGAACTATATCTTCTTCGGTGGTCCCTTTGCTCTCTTGAAAGGACCGCTATCCATGAACTCCACTCGACGTACAAGTACCTCACTGTCGACCAAATCAGCGTAAGTGACTATCTTGCATATTTTCTTCTATACAAGCCACATATACTTCAGCTCGAATATCTTTTTCCCTTATTTTATCAATTCAGGACGCACTTGCGGCACATCCAGACAAGGATATCAAAAACAACTCCATTTAGTTCATTATTCATTGGTCGGCAGCGTAGGACAATTATTTTGTAATACAACTGTGTTGAGACTAGGTATCCGAATTGAGTTTTCATCTTGTTCTTCGGAAGATTGGTATGAAGGATGTTTTATCCTTCGTTATATACATAATGTTTATAAATCAATTTTTTTGTAATCAAAAAAATTGATGTCATTTTATCACATCTTGATGTCTTGTCCAGAATTACTATCGTCCAAATATTGAATTTTCACGTATCAGTTACTCGCTTGTGATTTTGTGTCTTAAGACATAAGATTGTGCTGGTTAGAAATCAAATAATATATTAGAGTCAAATATGTAATTAGGAATGATATTTTTACCATATTTATCTCAGAGTATATTTCACTTATTATAGAAAGAGGCGATAATTGTAACCAAAAAGAATGATTTTCTCAGGTAACCATACGAAGGTGGATGTAAAATATAATGTTTCTCCAGTGAAGATACTAAAGCCACGAAGACCAAGTCGACAAAGATCCTCTGATGTGCCTGCTCTCTGCATTGGTTGTGGATTGAAGACTGAGCTAAACTCAACGAGATATAATTATTCTGAAATTCAGCTTGCCACAAACAATTTTTCATCAGATAATTTACTAGGAGAAGGTGGGTATGGCCATGTATATAAAGGTGAGCTTAAGGATGGGCAGCAAATTGCTGCAAAGGTTCGAAAGGAAGCTAGTACACAAGGCTTTTCTGAATTTCATTCTGAAGTGTATGTCTTAAACTTTGCACGCCACAAAAACATAGTGATGCTTCTTGGTTATTGTTGCAAGGAAAACTTCAATATATTGGTGTACGAGTACATCTGCAATAAATCACTTGACTGGCATTTGTTTGGTAAGTAAAAATTGTAATTTATGAAATTCAGATGCCAACTGTTTATTTTCATAATATTATTTTTGAAAAGGTGAAAAATGTGTATTTGATTCAAAATCATCTCTCAGGTTCTGTTGACTTCTGTCTCTCAATTTTGTTCATATATAGATATAATCTCCTTTGGTATATGTTGATGTCGTCAATATTGACAGAGAATCCTAAAAAAATTCTTGAATGGCATCGAAGACATGCCATTGCCATTGGAACCGCGACAGGGTTGCGTTTCCTACATGAAGAGTGTCGAGGAAGTCCCATCATTCACCGGGACGTGCGGCCAAGCAATATATTGCTAACCCATGACTTTGTTCCCATGGTATATTCTTGAATTTTGTATCTTTCCCGGTTGCAATAATCTATATAGTTGGCCTTTTGAATTGCAAGTCTTAGTCATCCGAATTTGTTTTCACTCTGTTGTATAATCTTGTTTGAAATTACACTTGCTAATTTCCTATTGGTTTAAAGCTTATGAGTCAAATTGTTGGAACCACAAATTTCTACCGATTTATGAACAATAATCAACAAAAGAAAGAAGTGAGCTAGAATTTAATGACATATAATGGAAATATAGTTCTCAGAGGTATTCCTGTGTACAAAGCTTTCCTAGCCTTAGCTTGTGACTCTTGGATATGTTTTGGTCAGACGTAATATATTAGGGCCCGTAACAATATTTGAGTCCGTAAAAGAAACAATCTGTTATTGAAAATGGATTTAATTAGTTACACTTCAATATATATGGTCACCATAACCAAAAACTTGTTTTCTTCGCTAGCATAAGATGCTGCTGCTCCGCTGTTTACTTGGCTTCTCGATTGTTCATATTAGTTTTTATACAATTTTTTCCTAGATGAAAATCAAACCTACTTTTGAGTTTAGATGTCCAAATCTGTTGAGCCTTTAATGGCTTTCCTTTTTTATACACAGCTTGCGGATTTTGGCCTTGCAAAGTGGACGACGAATGTTGACGATATACAGACTAGAATTTTAGGTGCTCTAGGGTGAGTATATGCCATTTTATTGGCGTGTATGAATACGTCTTTTAGTAAATTGTGGTTGAGGTTTCTTGCCATTGTGTAGATATCTTGCACCTGAGTATGCAGAGAATGGCATTGTTTCCGTGCGAACGGATGTTTATGCATTTGGCATTGTTCTGATACAATTAATATCGGGGCGCAAGGCAGTGGATTCAACCAGAGAGGATCATGAACTATCTATTAGACAATGGGTATGTTGTTTGGCTATATACTTGGTTTGTTATAAATAAAAATATATATTTTGAAATCAGATTTGAGATCAGTAATATTATGATATCCTTAAATCGACTTCGTTGTTATTTAGTTATAGGAATGTCTTCATGATATTGACACTTATTTGAAAGGGTGATGATTGCATCATGGGGACTCTGTTCACCTGTTTTTTATCTCTCTAGACTAAGAGAGATTGATAAGTTTTTGGCCCTCCGAGAACTGTGTTATGGATGTAGGAATTCATGGTCAAACTTGTATTGATCTCTCTTCATTATGTTTTATTATTCAAAATTCAACATGATGTCTCCTTATTGTTCCAGCAATGTTTCTTCATCTTTTTCTGAAAAGTAATTGTTATTATCTGAGGAAAGTCCCTCTGTGCTGGACCTCTCTTGCTATTTTGGAAGTTTTTAAAGACATATTCTCATCCATATCTCAGGCATTATCTCTGATTCAGAAGCTTGCATTGCATGAGCTAGCTGATCCTCGTCTCGGAGAATCTTATAACACTAATCAGCTATATCACATGGCTAGAACAGCATATTTATGCCTCCAAACTGACCCCGAGATGCGACCGTCAATGGCAGAGGTAATTTTTTCTATGCTTGGAGTGTTATTCTGACGCAACTTTTCAAACCATAAAAGTTCATTTGGCAAAAAGGTAGCATTTCTTGAAACTTGAGTCGTTTTAGTACCAGTAGCATTTGACTGATTGTTGTTTTATGTATCGTAATTCTATGTTCTTGCTCTCTTAGCATCTTTATGCACCATATTCAACTACATGTTAATTGATTCTTCCTTCCATAAGGTTAGACCAATTAATCTTTCAAAATCATAATCATATGATATATCCATCGGTCCACTGAACTCAGGGACTTCCCCCTCACGTGATAATAGGTAGACCCAGGATTCACATGGAGGGTAAGATGCGCATTAGGGTGGTGGTTAGGGGTGGGGTGGAATTTTGAATATATTTGGTGTTGGATTATACCTAACCCATTGTTTTGAAGTCAAATAAATTTGGCCAAACAACCATGCCAAGTTTGAAGGTTGAATTCACTGCCTATTTACGCCTAAGTTATACCAAGAAGTTTCTTGGTTCACACCATGATTTTCACCTATAAATAGTCAAGATATTTGTTCATTTCGTATCACAACACAAATCAAAACTTTAGTAAGTTTTGAGAGAGAGCAAAGTGTGATTGAGAAAGTTTGAGTTGAGTTGAGCAAGTTTGCTCCTTCTCCGAGAGTTGTGAGTTTGTACTCCTCTTGTAATCCTTTCATATTTGATATCGTGAAGTGTGTGCTCCGTGGACGTAGACAAGTTTTGCCGAACCACGTAAATCTTTGTGTCTCTATTTTTGTGTGTGTGTTGTTTTTCTGTCTTTTATAGCTCCTGCAACTTCCGCAAGAACATGAAATAGTCTTGTTCCCTAACAACTCGTATCAGAGCCATGGTCATTTTGTTGGGTAGAGCTTTGGTGTGATAAGTGAATAAGTATTGAGGAGCTTCAGTCTAAGTGGGACCCCATCAATTTTCCTGGAATCTTGAAGTTCTGTCTAGGAAAGAGAGAAAAGATCGAGATTTTCTCTTTCGTGGGAGCTTACTTAGCGTGTACTATTCAGGTATTTCATCAAAGTATCAGGAGCAATGGCCTCAGACGAAGGGAAGCAAAAACTAGAAAAGTTCGATGGTGCAGATTTTGGATTCTGGAAAATGCAAATATAGGACTATTTGTATTAGAAAAATCTGTATCAGCCTCTCGAAGAAAAGAAACTAGAAACTCAGATCAAGATTGGAAATCGACAGACAAGCTCTTGGAGTTATCCGATTAACATTATCCCACAATGTTGCTTTCAATATTGCAAAAGAAAAGACACGACAGATCTTATGAAGGCTCTCACCAGTATATACGAAAAGCCACCAGTATGTACGAAAAGCCGTCAGCCTCAAATAAAGTGCACCTGATGAGGCGACTGTTCAACTTACGGATGACGGAAGGTGCATCGATGGCTCAACATCTCAATGAGCTTAATACAATCACAACTCAACTGAGTTCGATTGAAATTGAATTCGATGATGAAGTACGAGTATTGATACTTTTGTCTTCTCTACCAGAAAGTTGGAATGCTACAGTCACAGCAGTGAGTAGCTCGTCGAGAAGCAATAAGTTGAAATTTGATGATGTTCGTGATCTAGTCATTAGCGAAGAAATCCGAAGGAGAGTGTCAAGTGAGACATCGTCCTTTTTCAGCTTTGTCTATTGAATCAAGAGGAAGAACCAGAGGAAATGGACGCAACAGATCAAACCACTGAGGAAGATCAAAGGACATGAGGTCCATATCCAGGAATCCTCCTAATTCCCAAAACTCAAAGGCTATTAAGTGTTGGAAATGTGAGAAAACCGGGCATTATAAAAATAAATGTAAAGAGGAGAGGACATAAGCAAATGTTACTGAACCTCAGGACAAGATGATGCATTGATATGTTCCTTGGAGAGCAAAAAAGAATCTTGGGTGTTAGATTCTGGAGCATCGTTTCATGCGAATTTAGATAAAGAGCTCTTGGACAAATATGTGTCCAAAAATTTTGGCAAAGTATATCTTGGTGATGACCAACCTTGTGACATTGTTGGAAAAGGTGTAGTGAAGATTAAGTTAAACGGTCTACATGGGAGCTGAAGAACGTCAGACGTGTTCCTGACCTGAGAAAGAACTTAATTTCAGTGGGTTGGCCAGCGAAGGCTACACCACGACCTTCCTTATTGATGATTGGAAGATTTCAAAAGGTGCAACGACAGTTGCACGTGGCAAAAAGAGTGGTACTCTTTACATGACACCAAACAATTGTTGCTCAATTGCAGTTGTAGCTAGCAACAAAAATGCCAGCTTGTGGCACCAGAGACTGGGCCACATGAGTGAGAAAGGAATGAAGATTATGTATTTTAATGGAAAACCACCAGACCTCCAGTCAATAGAAATTGATGTGTGAAGATTGCATATATGACAAACAAAAGAGGGTCAGTTTTCAGACAAGTGGCAGAACACTGAAGAAGGAAAGACTGGAACTCTTTCACTCTGATGTTTGGGGACTAGCAACTATCTCATCTATTGGTGGAAAAAATTACTTCGTGACATTTATCGATGATCACTCTCGTGAGGTATGGGTTTTCTTTCTAATGCAGAAGTCCGAAGTATTTGATACTTTCAAAAGATGGAAAGCTGTGGTTGAAAATGAGACAAGTCTTAAGATCAAATGTCTCAGAACCGACAATGGTGGTGAATACTCAGACACCAGATTCAAGAAATTCTGTTTTGAGCACGGGATCCGAATGGAGAGAACCGTGCCAAGCACACATCTACACAATGGTGTAGCTGAGCGTATGAATCGAACGTTGAGTGAAAGAGCCCGAACTATGCGTATGCAATCAGGTCTACCAAAGAAGTTCTGGGCAGAAGCAATCAACACAACAACTTACTTGATCAACCGAGGGCCATCGGTTCCATTAGAGTACATGATACCCGAAGAAGCGTGGAGTAGAAAAGAAGTAAAACTCTCACACCTTAAAGTCTTCGGTTGTGTTGTATATGTACATATCAGTGATCAAATCAGGAGTAAGCTTGATCCAAAATCCCAGAAATGCACATTCATCGGTTATGGCAATGATGATTTGGTTATCGAATTTGGGATGATGAGAACATGAAGATAATACGCAGTATGATGTTATCTTCAATGAAAGAGTTATGTACAAAGACAGACACACAACGAGCACTCGTGAGTCAACGAGTGATCTTGTCTATGTTGAGCAGGATGACGTGCTAGACAACAGTATAACGCCACATGAAGATGAGATTTTAGATCCAGAGGAACTTGAAGCGCAGAGTAGTGGAGAGCAATCTGGTGAACCGCCGGATCAGAGTCTGAGAAGATCATCTCGGCCCCATATACCAAACAGAAGGTATATGAATTATCTATTGCTTACAAATGGTGGAGAGCCTGAATGTTACGAGGAAGCATGTCAGGCAGAGGATGCTGGCAAGCGGGAGACTGCAATGAAAGATGAAATGCTGTCTCTTATATCCAACAAGACTTGGGTGCTTACAAAGCTACCAAAATGAAAGAAAGCCCTTCACAACAAATGGGTGTATCGTGTGAAAAAAAGAAAGTGATGGATCAAGAAGATTCAAGGCCCAGTTAGTAGTCAAAGGTTTCCAACAGAAAAAGGAATTGATTACACCGACATTTTTTCACCAGTAGTGAAGCTAACCACTATTCGGTCAGTGTTGAGCATTGTTGCTGCTCAAGGACTACACCTGGAACAACTCGACGTGAAAACTGCTTTTCTCCACGGGGATGTGGATGAAGAGATCCACATGCAACAACCAGAAGGATTTTCGGAGATAGGAAGGGAAAATCTTTTTTGCAGGCTTCGGAGGAGCTAGTATGGTCTAAAACAAGCCCCTCGGCAATGGTATAAGAAATTCCATGGTTTCATGCAGAGGCAAGATTCCACAAGTGTAATGCTGACCATTGATGATACTATAAGAAGCACGAGTCCAGTTATATCATCTTACTACTTTATGTTGATGATTATGTTGGTAGTAGGACTAGACATGGACGAGATCAAGAAGTTGAAGGTGCAACTGTCAAATGAGTTTGACATGAAAGATCTAGGTCCAGCTAAACAGATTCTTGGGATGCGAATCTCCAGAGATAAGCAAAATTGTATTTTGCAGTTATCTCAAGGTAGTGCGTACGCCCTTGGGCAGTCACTTCAGGTTATCCAAGGATCATTATCTTAGAATGGATGAAGAGAGAAACTTCATGGCTCAAGTCCCAGCCATTGGAAGTCTTTTGTATGACAAGGTCAGTACAAGGCCATATATTGGTCATGCAGTGGGAGCTGATAGCAGTTGGTTGTCAGCGGACAAGTTGTCAGAGGTTGTCACCATTGATAAGCTGAAGCTATGTATAGCTTCAGTTGGTCTTCAAGGTTGAAGATGGAGGTCGAGCACACCACTGATCAAGATGTGAAGACGGATTGAAATCAGCCTTCAAGTGGGAGATTGTTGGATTATACCTAACCCATTGTTGGAATTTTCCACAATGGTGAGCCAAGTTTGAAGTCAAATAAATTTGGCCAAACAACCATGCCAAGTTTGAAGGTTGAATTCAATGCCTATTTATGCCTAAGTTATACCAAGAAGTTTCTTGGTTCACACCATGATTTTCACTTATAAATAGGCAAGATATTTGTTCATTTTGTATCACAACACAAATAAAAGTTTAGTAAGCTTTGAGAGAGAGCAAAGTGTGATTGAAAGAGCTTGAGTTGAGTTGAGCAAGTTTGCTCATTCTCCGAGAGTTGTGAGTTTGTACTCCTCTTGTAATCCCTTCATATTTGATTTAGAGAAGTGTATATGCTCCGTGGACGTAGGCGAGTTTTGCCGAATCACGTAAATTTTTGTGTCTCTATTTTTGTGTGTGTTGTTTTTCCTGTCCCTTATAGCTGCTGCAACTTCCGCAAGAACATGACAATAGTCATTGTTCCCTAACATGAGGTGCCCCTAGTTGGTCTTTCCCTGATTGTTTGTCCGTGACTCGTGATCATCTGTACATGTCCATTCATGTGAAAACGTCCTATTTTGTCGCTTGTTCGTTCTTTTTTCTTCAAGTTATTTTGATCTGCCAACGACCTTCAAATCATCGTATAATGGTAATGGCTGCAGGTCTTACGTCTTCTTGAGGGGGATAACAATAATATCCACCGCTTGACGGAGCAATTCATACCACATTATAGCAAGTAATGGTGATTACTACCAGGTCTTTTCTGAGTGGGAAGAAGAACAATCATATACACCACCACGGACAACAATTTATACCTCATTACAGTAAATAATAACAGGAAAGGTAGTATGCTCAATACTTTTATGTAACCAGTACTAGAAAATCGTCTCTGTGCATAGTCAAGAGTATCAGTGCAATAGGCTTCTATCCCAACAAAAAATGTTGTTGGCTCGATGTTGTGTACTGTTTAGGACGACATTTTCAAATGGAAGCAACATTTTCATCTGAAAGCATTTGCTGCTTCCTACCAATGAAGGGTGTTTTATCTTGTACTTTTTGAATAGGCGTTGCTGTATTTCACAAAACTCCCACATTTGGACATGAAAATTTGCAGTTATTTTTCAGTCAAGAGCCATCGACCATCAATTACAGTTGAGTTCTTGTTTGATAGATGCGAGATACTCGATAACAATAGAACATCAGTTAGTTCAGAATTCTAGTAGATCAAAATCATGTGTCAAAAACTGCGACAGTTTGTTTACAAATACATACAAGATCAGCATTCCTCATTTAAGTTTTTCTTCGTAAGTTCAGTGCAGTAAATACAATGCCCTTTTTCAGACATTTTTTAATTTAGTACTAATCTCGAAATCTCTAGTACACACGGATAATTCATACAGTCATCTTCCTTTGTACACAATTTCTTCGTCGTCAACATCAAATGCTGGGTTACAGAGACATCTAAAGAGTCTGCCAATGCCCTGTCACAGCAAAAGAAACAACCGTATGAAGTTCGTCAACTTAGGAATTCTGACGACTAAAAAATAAATTTGTAGCAAAACATGGTCAAGCATAACTTAAGTTTCTCAAGAGACTAAGCAGAATTTGTGAACTTATTATTTGAATGGTGCAGGCTGCTCTAGATTTCCATGTTATGTCCATGCCAATTGCCAAGAATCATTGCCATCCATATAAAACTCGTGTGGCAATACAATACGAGTTGCATTACTAGAACTAAATGTAATACGTCTGTTGCGACAATGGATTATTATACCTGTGTGAGAAAAGGAGTTCGATAATTTAGAGTTCGTGGCGAGTCTTCTTCATCACTACTATCAGAACTACTTTCATCTGCCCCTGCTGAAGCAGTCTTCTTCCTATAAGTCCCGCCATTTTGTGCCTTTTGGCTCTGCAAACAAACACATTTAATCTTATTATTTTAGACAGGGTTTGTAACGAAAACTTTGGTGTTCTTGAAAAGAGTATATAGTCCACAAGACGAGTATCATCTACATTAGTCGTTCAAGAATGGAAACTGGAATGACAAGTGAACAGAAGATATTTAAGGGTAAATATTCTTTGAAGTACAAGTCCCAAATTACCTGAAAAACCTTTCCCAGAATTTTCAAAGCCACTGCTCTCATCTTGAGCTCTTCTTTCCTCGCATTGCTTTCTTGCAGTACCTGAAAATCTCAAATCAAAAATTCAAGAAAATGGTAGAATATATATAGATACAGTTTAAATTCCATAACCCAACGTTGGATTTATCAGGAACTTTATTCAAAAAAAAATAAAGAGAAAAAGAAAACTAACCATTTGGCAGACATGTAATAGAGTTATCTCAATGTCGATAACATTCAATTTCCATAAAGAATTCATCACTGTATCTTTATTTAGTCTTAGATGTGATTCGATGTCATTTTCCTGAGCACTGCCCTCCATCTTGAAGTGTCTTCTGATATCTTCTTGAAGTTGTAGCAACTGAAAAGCACCTGAAAGAGTAGACATACTGAATCAAAAGAAGTTTCAATCGAATCTCACGTCCTTAACTTATTTTAAGACATGGTCAGTGTAACATGTTCCAATTATCTCTAGTGCATGTGTCGAGTTGTAACACATTGCCAGAGTGGTTGGCTGCTAACCGATTGTTTTGCACGAGCAAAATCCAAATTCAGACTGATGTAACGTTACTAGTTGGAACCTGGTCTTATACAAATCTTTGATAATCGACATTTGCAGTTATGCATGAACTCGTGTCATTACAGGACAATGTTATTCATCTGTATGTATAAAAATGAAACAGCATTTGAGAATATGAACAAACCTTTTGCTGCAGTGAATTGTGACTTCCAGAAGTGGCCTTTATTGCGAACCCATTCGGCCAAAAATGGCACTCCAAGGTATAAAGCTTTTTTCCCCAGCTGCTGTGCTGCCTGTCTTGTGTATATGTATCCAATTGTATTCAAGATTTCAGCTCCAAAGGCTATTGTTTATGAGGAACACAGAAGCCAAGAGATGAGTGACTCAATATATTTTTCGAGCTTAATTTGAAAACTTTTTTAGGAGACGAATTTTTCGCGTCCACCTCAGAAGAAGTAGAATCTTGGGTAGAACTTAACTGACCTGAAGATGAAAGCCTTTCTGCTTCAGATTCAGCAAATTTTATGAAGTTTTGTTTATCACCCCACACGTATTGGTGAAGAAAATCTTTGAGTTTTCTTGCCAATTTTTCTTCTCTTTCTCTTTGCACAGCCTTGATTCATCAGTTATACATGTTTAAATTATATATTTTGTGATAAAAGCATATTCTAAGTAAACTGCATGCATGCTGAAATAGTGAAATGGCATGTTCATGTGTTCAATACGAATCTTCTTCAACATTTGATGTGGGTTTTGGTGCAGTAGTACTGACTGGATAAACCAGGTATGAAGACGTGAAGAATATCGATCGGAGGATGAGACGTGTAGATATGATCATCTATTCGATACAACTGGTACCATAGACATTCGGTGACCCGTCTGTGTTCTATGGTCTATATGCATGTGTGGTGAGTCAAGAGATGCTTCACAATGGTCATGGTGTAGTTTAAATTCTAAGATCGAATGTCTACCGTTATACCACAAGTTATAGCCGAAAGTAATGGAGCATGCAACAAATCATGTTCTGCGCTTTAATTTCTGCACTGAAAAGGTAACATTACAGTATGGTAGGGGCAAGTAGTGTTGCACGATGACTCAATCTATACTCAATAGATTGCAAATAGAGGCAACATAGCACACAGATAAATCTACACACACTCTCTCTCTACCTTAAGCTTGTCATGAGCTTTGTCGGGATTGTCATTATCATCAGATAACTCAGTAGAAGCCATCGACGCCACAGCTAAGTGACCTATATAATCTTCAAAAAGTTCACTTCCAAAAAGAAGGGCAAAAACAGCAGTTGGGTCCAGCATCGTCTCCCTAGAAAATTAGAGACATCTAGTGAACTTATTCCAAACGGGTTGGGGTCAACTAAATAAATATTTGGGTAAATTGCATGTAAAATCCCAGTGAAAGATCAAAAAAGCATAAATTCTTTTAAAACCTCGTGTGTTTTTTTTTAAATAAAGCATAAAACCCGCCATAAATGGGGTAAATGTGCCTGATTATACAGATTTATACATTTATGTTGATATAAATGCCATTTATATGAACTTCAGAGGTGTAGAAAGACTTACTTAGATATGCAGTTCTTTCCATTCCTATCATATGCATCTCTTTGTACTGGATCACTTAAAACTTGGTATGCTTCTCCGAGTACCTGAGAATGAAGCCAAGATCTGCTTTGTCATGAATGGATACACGGTGATAAATCGAGGTAAAAATATGTGCAAATCTCATGCTGGTTTTTCTCTGATTTCTTTCTCTAATTTAGAAAAGAAAAATATAGAATTCATATCAAGAAAATGATCTAATCCAAATAGAAAAAAATGAACACAGTTGCATTTCATCAGAGACATTAGTGATGAATTAATCTTATGTTCTTGATAAGTATTTAATTACATAATAAATCAAGAAAATAAAACAATCAGAAACAGAAGAAAATTGCCTGAAATCTTTCAGCTGCTTGAGGATCATTAGGATTTTTATCAGGGTGAACTTTCCTTGCCTGCACCACTCCAAACAAACAAACAAAATAGTAACCGATCAAGAAAACCAACCAACCACACTGGGATGGACCCATAAATTTCAAACAAAAAATTTTTTTAAAAAAAAAAGAAAAAAGAAGAAAAAAAGCTTCAAAATAACAGAAGAAACTGGAAACTGACAAAAACACATGGAGCTCCAACAGATCATATATTATTACATAATTAAAAGATTGGTACAAATTCAGACATAACAGAAAAAGGTATTGAATCCAAGAAAAATCAGACCTTAAGATAGTAAGCTTTGCGAATTTCCTCCTCAGAAGCAGCGGGACTAACTTCAAGAACATCATAAAACTCAGTTTCTTTAACCATTTTCAATTTGCTGCTTAATAATTTTGATGATCAAACTCTTCAAGAACACAGGGAAAGATCCCAAGAAACCAAAGTATGATTTAAGAAAGAAAAAAGGAAATAAAAAGTGGGAAACCAAGTATGCGTGTCTGTATGAAGATAGAAGAAGTAGGCATCTGATTTTTTTTAAAATTTTAAAATTATATTTCATCTAGAGATTTTCTACCCTTCAAAATTTATATATTTAATGTTCATATTAATTGATTTTCAGGTGGGATTCATGGTTGGCCTGCCTCCCACGAGACAAAGGTTACTTTCCAGTTATAAATATGAGATAAAGTTGGTGGAAAGCTTTTTCAAGCGGGAGGAAACAGTATTTTAACTGTCACTTTGTGGCGCTGATACTTTGTGCGTGTTTTATATTACTACAATCCTCTCTTTCCAACGCCTTTTCCTGTGTTTTTTTAATAATATAATCAGAAAAAAAATATTAATTTAACAAAATAATCGATCTTGAAAATATTTTTAAACTAGCTAAAACGCCGCCACTTCAGATGACATCTTCTGGAAAAAAAAATTTATTGGAGGCTACATCTAAGATGGCGCCTTCAATATATTTTTTTTTTTTTGCGAAGGCGCCAGTGATATGGCGCCTTCAATAAAAATAATATTTTTTTTAATAAGAAGACTCCATTACAATGAAATGAAATCACAT